>JAHOYR010000002.1:8414697-8491163 GCA_023213295.1 Bruguiera hainesii | reverse complement strand
GAATTGCGAATTGTGGTGATACTGATTCACCCCCCCTCTCAGTATCACAAACTAGTAGATCTTAGGGTGAAGTTGGGAACTTCAATTATGAATAACAATAACTAACCTTTAAAACTATAAATTATTAAGGAAAGATTTCTTACATGCCTTTAGCTCAAAAGGAAGATAATGGTGCAATTCAAGGTATAAGGTTAAAACATATAAGATAAACTTTCTCATTCATCTTGTAAGTATGATATTTGTAAGTTACTTCTTTATGTTATCATTAACCTTATAAGCTTTTTCAACCTGTTATTCGTCCAATTACAATAACATTTTATTTCAAAGTTATTTGAATAACTAGTGACCTTATTTGTCCATTTTCATCATAGAGCTCATTGAAATGCTCGAATAAATGATCATATATTTGGTTAATCTCTCTTATTGATTTTCCTTCCTTTATGTTATTTAAATCTTAACCATACCAATTTGTCAAAAAGCATTCTTATTAAACATGTGGGAGATCGTATATATGACCAAATGCTTAAAGTCATCTATAAATATAATAAAAATACAAGTTTTAAACCTTGTTCTTGCAATCATTGGCTCGTAAATATCAGAAAGAATTGATAGCAATAGAAGTATTACCTTTCAAATAGATTTATTTTGTTTATCTAATCAAGTCATACTTATTTATGGGCTAATCAACATAATTAAGTAAGTTTGATAGACTTTTCTTTAGCTTAACTTTGAATCTTTTATTGCCCAACATAACCTAATCTCTTATATTAAATATTGACTTCAATACTCTTTTTTGAGTTTATGTAAACAAGGAAAAAACAATCAATAATATGAATTCCACTATCCATATAATTGAATCTATTAGGCAAAAGCTATAGTAAATATATCACTTCAAATATTTATACCACCATCATGAGGGTTTGAGTCTTCACCCAACTTAAGGACTATAACAAAGACCAAATCTTGCCTTTTTTTTTTTTTCCACATATAAAGGATATCATGTAAGAATTAGATTAACTACCATACAATCTCATTTGCTAGTAACAATATTATATAGTATTTAAATAATTCTTTGCACATACGTTACATTTTAATAACAATTGTTGATGCTTTATTCATACTTTAAATTCTTATACCATACAATTCATTACTCAAGAATTTGTCATTTACTTATAATACAATCTAATGTGTAATAATAATTAAGCAACTTAAGCATAAATAAAGCTAAGCTATAGGTCTTTTTTTTTTTCTCTTTTTATGTTAGCCCAATACACTCCATGCATTTAAAAGCATTTAACCCTAATTATCATAACCTTAGCAATTGGTTTATCTTTCTATCTATTTACATGTTTACATCTAATGCCACTTAGTTTCTCCTTCTTTAACTTTTTTTTGAACTATTTCTACCAATGGACTCACCACTTAAATCACATAGAAGTACCGACATTTGCTTGGTGAGTTGAGTCATATATGAAAAGAATTAGCAACTTTTAAGTGCTTATTTTCTAGTACAAATGACATTTAATATCGTAAAATTACCAAACACCACTATTGTATGCCTTAGTTTATATGTGCTCCTAACATTTTGGAAAAAATTAAATTGCAACTTGTATTTACTTTTTCAATTGAGGTTTGAATTGATACCAATTAACTCTTACTTCACATATTTTATTAACATTATCATTTAAGCATTTAGTAAAGATTTAATATTCATATTAACTCCTTAGCTTAGTCACGAATATACCTCCAAAATCTATTTAAAGGCAAATCATATCATTTGATAAGTGAAACTTAAATCATTAAAGAGATCAAGTTTTAGATTTCTTAGCATCTTTATACGAACAACATATAACTTTTAATAATTTATTATAGACTAAAAAATCTCTTTATCTCTTCAATGTGAGGCAAATTTTCACTTTTAAATTTAAACATATGATGCGGTATAGAATATTTAGTGCACTTATCTCTTAGGATTTTACTAGATTTTCATAGTCAAATTTCTTAATTTCCTTCGTTCCCATAATATATGACAAAGAAACATTAACACATAATGATGCAAATACAACTATGCCTATACATTTATTTTGTGACGAATTTAACTAAAATTAATGATAATCTAACAAAAGATATGAGATCAAAAGTTCGTTATACTTATAATCATTTTTCATATTTCAATGTCTAATTATCATTATTTTAGATAATTCTTGTAAAATTTTAGTTTTACAAAAAAGAATTATTTTCAATTTTCCATTTTATAAACTCCCACTAAAATTTAAATCTCCTACTAAAATTTAAATTCTTTATGCCATTTTTAATGTACGTATTATGTGATAAATAATTTAATATATTAACATAATAGCAAAAATTAACTCATATTTGTTTTTTTCTAATGACTTTAAAATATATAATTAGTAATTTTGAAGATTTAAAAACTCACAAGTAATATAATATAGTATGTTTGAGTCATTTACAAAACAATATTAAATAAGCATGACACATTATATGAATTCCACATAAATATACATAAAACATGTCATTAACAACTCATAACCAATTTTAGTCATGTAATCACATACATCTCTATATGACATATCAATAATGACATCATGTAATTTGATGTACATATTCATTAGATGGAAAAATCATAAGTTTTAATTTTATAATATGCTTTCTATAATATTATGATTCTCAAGTACTACAATAATTTATCTTATGCTTCACTATAATGATATAAAGAGACATAAATGTATAAAATCATACTACTAGGCATTTTAACTTTTCCTGGAATCATATTTGGCGGTCAACAGACAACGTATGCACATTAATTAGTTCTAAAAGACTTTGTCTTGAAAAACAACCCATTGTTTCATGCACCTTTTATAAGGGAAGTGTGAGGCCAATAGCCTCTTTTTTTTAAGTCTACCTTAGGACTTAGTTTCTATGGAACTATAAATACTCACGTGCCTTTTCATTTACTAAATTGAGCCCTCATTTCTTTTCACTTGCCTCACTTTGACAATTGCCATAAGAATATAGTGTCATTTACCACCATGAAACTTGCCTCGTAAAGTCTTTTATCAGTGGTACATTAGACCCATGCACAGTGTAGAGAAGACACAATTTTATCTCTTAAAATTGTGTAATTACAAGGTTCCAAAAAAAAAAAATGTTTGACACATAGCTCTATCTATTAATGGGATTGAAAGAATATACATTAAATTCAACATAAAATTTACCTAATGATGTTACTCAAAATAATTTTTTTTTAATTTAACTATATTTTTTAGACAAAAATACATAATATGCATATAAATTAAGTAAATATACATATAAGTCAAACAAAATATGCAAATAATTTAGGAAAAAGAGCAATAAACTAATATTTTTTGATTTTATATTTGTTATTAATATACATACACATTTTATTCTATCTATATGTACATTTACTTAATTTGTATACTCATTATGGGATTTTTGTTCGAAATAAAAGTATTTGATTGCTATGATTATTTTGAGGAAAAGAAGGTAAAGTTGGTAGTCGCAAAGTTCATTAAGAATTTGATAGTTTAATGGAATCAATTTGTGAAAAATAGGTATAGAAACTGAAAATGCCTTATTAACACTTAGGAGGATATAAAGGTTATGATGAGGAGATGGTCTATTTCTAGTCATTACTACTATGATATTTTTCAAAGATTACAAAGCTTTACTTAAACGACTAAAAGTGTTAAGGTTACCACAAGGAGATGGAAATTTTCATAATTAGGGCAAATGAAGAAAAAAATAGAAAAGCAACTATGACTTGATTTTTGTAAGAATTAAACTATGATATAACTAATATGGTGAGTTATAACACTATATAAAATTAAAAAACATGATGCATAAGGTAACTTAAACAAAAGAGCACCATTATTAAATATGGGCAAAATTTGGATTCTTCATCTTCTTTTAAACTATATTAAGGTTAAAAGGATGACAAGTTTGTTTTTAAGTCTAAAGCTAAAGCATAAAAGGTAAAAGGAGTTAGAGGTAGCAATGATAAGGGTAAAATAGAAACTATATAATGCCAAATTCCAAATATTAAGTGATTTCATTGTTTAGAAAAGGGCATATTTCATCATAATGTCCTAAGAAGCATGCAATGATTTTAAAGGAGGATGGTGAAATTGAAACCAAGGGTGAATCTAATGATAAGTCTATGTCATTATTAAAGGATGATAATGATAGTGTGGAATACCTTACTGATGGAAAGCTACTTGTAGCAAGACATACTTTAAATGTGCAAGTGAAAGATGAAGGTGTCACATCAAAAATAAGATATGTAATGTGATTATTAATGGTGGTAGTTATACTAATATTACTAGCACTATTTTAATTTAAAGGCTAAATTTACCTATTATAAAATATCCAAAGTCATATAAATTACAATGGTTGAATGATTATAGAGAAATCAAGATAAATAAGTAAGTGTTGGTTTCATTCTTTATTAGGACATATAAAGATAAAGTGCTTTATGATGTAGTTTTAATGCATACTAGTCACTTACTATTCGGAAGACTGTGACAATATGATAAAAGAGTGATACATGATGGTTTCAAGAATTGTTATTCATTCATTATAGAGAGAAAACTAATCACTCTTGTTCTATTAAGACCTAGGAAAGTTTATGAGAACCAAATGAAAGTAAAAAAAAAAAAAAAAGTGAGTTAAAAAAGAAAGAGTGAGTATCATCAAATAAGAATGAAGGAAGGTGATGAAAGGAAAACAACCTTTAAAATAAAGCATAGGTTGTATGAGTAATTAGTTATGTTGTTTAGATTAACTAATGTACCTAGTACTTTCATGACATTAATCAAACATGTTTTGCGTGCTTTCATAAGTAGATTTATGATTATTTATTTAGATAATATTTTAGTCTATAGTAAAAACTTAAAGGATTATATTGGGTATTTACAAAGTGTGCTAGATGTTTTAAGAAATGAAAGATTATTTGCTAGCTTTGAAAAGTGTTCATTTTACACAAATCTGATTGTATTTTTAGGTTATATGGTCTCACCTAAAGGAATAGTAGTTGATGAAGAAAAGGTTAAGGTTATTAAAGAATGGCCGACATTGAGGAATATTTTTAAGGTACAAAGTTTTTATAGTTTAGCTAGTTTTTATGTGAGATTTATTGAGAATTTTAGCATAATTATTGTATCATTGACTAAAATTGTTAAGAAAAGTGTAAGTTTTGTTTAGGAAAGTGAACAAGAGAGTGCATTCAATTTGATTAAGGAAAAATTAAATTTTATGTTATTACTTGTTTTACTTAATTTTACTAAATTTTTTGAAATTGAGTGTGATGTTTTATATATTAGTATAGAGGTTGTTTTGATATAAGAGTGGCGACCTATTGTATTCTTCAATGAAAAATTAAATAGGATAACGTTTAATTATCGAACTTATGATAAGGAGTTGTATGTATTAATAAGGGTCTCAAATACATGGCAACATTATCTTTCACCTTAGGAATTCATGATCCATACTAAACATAAGTGTTTGAAACATTTAAAGGGACAAGATAAGTTGAATAAATAACGTGCTAAATGGGTGGAATTCCTTGAGATGTTTCCTTATGTGATTAAGTATAAGCAAAGTAAGAAAAAAGTTATAAGTAATACTTTATTTTGAAGGTATACACATATCTTTACTTTAAATGCAACATTATTAGGATTTTACCACATTAAAGACTTATATGTTAATGATTCTATGTAAGAAGGCTATCTTTGGAAAATTTTATAGGCATAATGGGTTCTTATATAAAAAAAGTTGGTTATATGTGTCTAAAAGTTCTTTTTAAGAGAATTACTAATCAAGAAAATGTATAAAGGTGGTTTAATGTAACACTTTAGTGTTAGAAAAACTTTAAATAATCCTTTGTTTGGTTGCACATGAAAATAAATGTTAAGAGGATGTGTGAAAAATATATTACTTATAAACAAGTTAAATTTATAATTTTACCTCATGATCTTCATTCACTTTTACTTATATTTAGTGAACCTTAGATTGGCATATCTATGGACTTTATTCTAGGTTTACCTAGGCCAAAAGAGGGAAAGGATTTTATTTCTATTGTTGTTACAAATCTTTTACATTGACACACTTCATTCGTTGCCATAAAATCGACGATATAACCAATATAATAGATTTGTTCTTCAAGAAAATTATAAGTTTTCATGGCATTCTAAAGACTATTAGTTTTTATCAATATGTTAAGTTCTTAAGTTACTTTTGGAAAACTTAATAGGAAAAGTTAGAAACTAAACTATTATTTTTAACCAAATATTTTCCTTAAACTAAAGTGATTAATAGAACATTAATGGCTTTGTTGCACATTATCATTTGAAAGAACTTAAAAAATTGGTAAGAGACTTTTTCACATATTGAATTTGTTTATAATAGAAGTGTTCATTTAGCAACTAATTGTTTTCCATTTAAGGTTATTTATGGTTTTAATCCCTTTGGATTTATTGTCTTTACTTGTTAAGGAATGAGCTAGTTTGGATAGTAAGAAGAAAGATGAATTAGTTAAGTAATTGTAGGAAAGGGTACGTTAACGCATAGAAAGGACAATGTGCAATATACAAACCAAGCTAATAAAGGGCAAAGGAAAGTTGTTTTTAAACCTAATGATTGAATTTAGATGTATATGTATAAGGATAAATTCCCTACAGAGAGGCATTCAATGTTGCAACAAAAAGCAAATGAACCATTCTAAGTAATTATAAAAATCAATGACAAGACTTACAAATTGGATTTTCTTAGTAAGTATAATGTTAATGCTATTGTCAATGTTTCTAATCTTTCATTAACATTGAAAAATTGTCCTTTTCCTTAAAAAGGTTATGTGTGTTATTTAGTTATTTTATAATAGTAATGGGTTGAATAATATCTTAATTTTAATCTAATCCACTCACTTTTTATTCTCATGTTATCATTTTATATATTCATGTTATCATTTTGTATAAAGTAATTTATTGGTAAAAGAATTAAATATGCATGAAAAAGCAAAAAAAAAAAAAAGAGTTTAACATACTAAAAAATTTCTTACAAGCAAAAAAAATCAACTATATCTCTAATAAATATGTTATTTATTGAACTTACTTTTTATATCGTTAATATCACACTCCAATTGCTTTTTTGTTTTTATTTAACAAAGAAGACAACTCAACCCATAATTTTTTTGCTATTAATTCAAAATGGAAAATGGAAAGAAAAGAAAATTGCTCTTGGTTTCTCCTTTTGCACACAAAGAAGTCCAATCACAAATAACATAGAAGAAACAAAGAGAATGTGAGTACTATACCTGAATTAAGCCACTAACTATGAAAATGACTTTAATAAATATTATAACAATGATATTTTAAAAAAAAGAAAGAAGAGCAACTAATTTATAAAAGAAAGCCACTAAATGGACAATGAAATCAAAAGACAATATTGTAAACCTTATTTAATACTTAGAATATAAATTAATGGATAAATAATTGTCAAAGAAGAGAATAAATGTTTATTTAAAAGCAAAAATATTTCATTATATTTGAGCAAAAATAAATATAAATATTTTCCAAAAATATAAAATAAGATGATAGAAAAAATTGGAAGACATGGTTATTAATGGAAGAGACAACTTCAAATGATAAAATGAAAATAGGTTAATATATAAAGATTTTAATTGTAATTATTACAAATTTCTTAATTTTTTATAATATTTGTAATTATAATATATAAATTCATGTGATATTAACTAAAAATATGATTAATAGAATCATAATTACTAAACAACTATTTAACATTTTCAACATTAATGTTAATTTTTTAGTTGACTTAATGTTATCTTAAATGTTATAATTAGTTGTTGAGTTAACTATTTCAATAGAGAAAACTAAAAGTCTCATATAAGGAAAGTTAAAATAGCATGTAATATCCAAAATTAAAAGTTAAAATCTTTTATCTATAACTTTAAAGATGTGATTTAAAAAAATATAATTTCAAAATTTTTGAAATAAAAAATAAAAAACAACATAACTAAATACTTTGTTAGTATTAGAAATAATAATAAAAAAAAAATCGCATCAATACTGGACAGGTCCTTAACATAAGAGTTGAGATGGGTCCCTCGAACGTGCTGTCTCATATGAACGCGTGGACGTGGATGTGCCTGCGGCCATGAGTGTCGGATAATCAATCAAGTTGATCATCAGCTATTTTTATTCGCAGGCTATTGAATGTGGTGGGAACGAACGCCATGATCACTGAATCAACTGATAAAAGACATGTAAGATCATTTGATCCGGCGATCATGTTGGGCGTATACGCATCCTACTCGTTCGCACCAATTCATATTGCCATCCACGCAAGGTATGGAATCTCTCAATTCCATGTGTCGTGCCTCGTTCACTTCTTCAATCCCCCCATTTACTATCTAAAAAAAAAATAAAAAAAAGAAAAAAAAAAACCTCATTTGCCATTATCCGTCTTGGCTGCATGAGCCAGCCGGCCGGCCGGCCTCTCCTCCTCCTCCTCCACCACCACCACCACCATCCTCCTCAATTCTATCACACAACACGATTAGACTTTCTGGGGTTTTGAAATCTTTTGCATTAGTCGTTGAAAGAATCTCATTCACTTTTCTTTTTTCAGAGAGGGAATAGAGACTCAAACTTCACCTCTGTTTCTGATACGAGGGCTTCTTTTTTGACTTGAAAGCTATTCTCCCAATATTTCTATAGAGAGAAATTTGGTTTTTCATTTTTCTTAGGGAGAGAAAAGTGGGCATCTTTTTTCTTTTTCCTTCTTGATATCTATCGTTATGTACAGATAATTTTGATGAGAGAGACAGAGAGATGTTGGCAATGGAGAAAGATTTTGATTCAAGGCTCAGGATTCAAAGCAGCAATCCTTCTTCTTCTACTTCTTCTTGTTCTAATAATGGGAATATCCTGAGATCCAAGAGCTTTTCATTTAGGGCTCCTCAGGAGAATTTCTCTATTCAGGATTTTGAGCTGGGCAAGATCTATGGTGTTGGCTCTTATTCAAAGGTGTGATAATTCCATTCATGGGCTGGCTTTCTGTTGCGTGGGGTCTCTTCAGTTTGTCTTTTAATGATAGTTTGATTGGTCCTTGTGTTGTTACCTTTTTTTGTGATAATGGTAAATAATTTTTGTATCTTCATTCATAGAATTATATGGATTTTGTAATTACCTGATGCCAATTTGTAAACGGAATGCTACTTATACTATTCAACCAAAAAAAAATGTAAATATATAAATTGAATTCTTTTCTTTTAGTGCAATGCATGTTGAATTCATGGCGTTTGATCATGATAAGTGAATCTTAGGCAGAAAATTTACTGGGTTAGTGCAGATTAAGTAGACTCTGTTTATATGCAGAACACAGAATCTGGAATCATGTGAAAATGGATCTGTATTCAGAGGGGAATTTTGTTCAAAGGCCAATGACATGTGGCTGAATTTTTTGGCACCAAATGGAACTTTGTAGGCCTTTGTATCTTCAGGTTGGATAGTGTGTGGATGTAAATGGAACTTTTGAATGGGAAAGCTGATTTGTTTAGCTAATGTTATTTTAGTAATGTTTGTGAAGAATATGATGGGGAATGTTAGCTGAGAGGGAACTTGCCAGAAAAGAACTTTTCTGTGGTCTAGTCTCACAAGCTGTTGATCTAGGTGGAACAAACAAAGTTGTGTAACTGGGTGATTTTTCCCTTAACTGCTTTATGGTGCTCAATGTCTAAGCCTCGCTTTTGGCTGCACTTGCTCCACGGACTCTTGCTTTATCCTAGATCTATGCATCTGACAGTTCTTTGTTTGATTGTGCACTGCCTTCTTCCTTTGTTACTTCTTTTTCTCTTTCTTCTTATTATACAAATGCATGCTTGTATAGAATATCAACTGTTATTATATCAAAAGATGTATACAGTAATAAAATAATTTAAGGCTTCTTTTCTTGTTTTGAGGCCTTTTTTATTGTGTTTTAGTAGTAAATGTTTGACACAAATGACTGGCAAACCTTATCTATTGGAAGTTAAAATTTGTCTATGGTATGTCTTTGAGTTCAACACATCATTCTGGATACCACTTTAATGTGATTATCAGGTTGTGAGGGCAAAGAAAAAGGATACAGGAACTATATATGCCTTGAAGATAATGGACAAAAAATTCATCACCAAAGAAAATAAAACAGCTTATGTGAAGTTGGAACGCATCGTGCTCGATCAATTGGATCATCCTGGAATTGTCCGGCTATTTTTTACTTTTCAAGATACTTTTTCACTGTGTGGGTATCTTTGACAGTCATCTATCTGAGTTTCTGCATCATTTGTTAGTTTTCACTTCTTTCCTTTAGAATCAACATTTGTTGTTGTGGATTTGCTCCTTTGGCTTACCATGTGTTGTATCTTTGATTAAATCTGTACAGACATGGCACTAGAATCCTGCGAAGGTGGAGAACTCTTTGACCAAATAACCAGAGTAAGTTGATAATACTAAAAGCCCTTAGCATAGTTTTTTGTTTTCCATGGTTTTGAGGATCAGAATGTTCTTTGCCTTCCTCATTCCCCTTGGTTAGTGGCACGTTACATTAGCTCCATTGGGCATGATCATATATCCAGTTAATCTGTTGGTGACAGAAAGGGCATTTGTCAGAGGATGAAGCTCGTTTCTATGCTGCAGAAGTTGTAGATGCTCTTGAATACATACACAGTATGGGATTAATACATCGAGATATCAAGGTAATTTCCTAGAGCAGGTGCACATTTCTGCAGACCACCACTGAAAATGCTAAGTGTTTCGCACTTTACAGCCAGAAAACTTGTTACTTACCGCAGATGGACACATAAAGATTGCTGATTTTGGAAGTGTGAAGCCTATGCAGGATAGTCGCATCACTGTTCTTCCAAATGCAGCTTCAGGTAGTACTATAATTTTGACATCAGTGAACAATTTGGCGATATTGCTCAGTCTCAGGCTAAATTTTTTTTTTTTTTCAATTGATGCTCTGTTAAGATGATAAGGCGTGCACGCTTGTTGGCACAGCTGCTTATGTGCCTCCAGAGGTCCTGAACTCTTCTCCTGCAACCTTCGGGTAAAGGCTTCCTTCCCAACATGTTTTAATCTCATGAAAAAAATAACTTTGAGGCTTCATCTGCTCTTTGGTCTAATCACTTTTTGAGATATAGAGGGCATTGTAGGTTCAATTGGTTATTGGCTGTAGTTATTCTTGAGCTTCTTTCTTGATTTTTCATTGTATAGGATAATCTTTTTATTCTTTTTGAACAAATTTAAACAGAAATGACCTCTGGGCACTCGGCTGCACCTTGTATCAGATGCTTTCTGGGACTTCGCCTTTCAAAGATGCTAGTGAATGGCTTATTTTTCAAAGAATTATTGCCCGTGACATACGATTTCCTAATTATTTCTCAGAAGAAGCTAGAGATATAATTGATCACTTATTGGTAAGCTCAATAAAATCTTGCATGTTAGAACTCTAAGCTTTGTGGAATTGTTCTTTTTTTCATTTTTTGTATGCGGTTAATGATTTCTAACATTCATGGTTACTTTTAGTTGTTCTACTTTATACGGGTGTAAAAACATTTTACAAAATCTACCAGTCTCTTTGAGGGGGTTTATCCATGATCTCGAAGATACATGTGGGCTTATGCTCTATTGCAGTCATTGATTCCCCTTGTAATACTTTTGTAGGATATAGATCCCAGTAGGAGGCCAGGTGCTGGACCTGATGGTTATACTGCACTCAAGATGCATCCTTTCTTTCATGGAGTGGACTGGAATAACCTGAGAAAACAGTTTCCTCCATCGCTTGCTTTGGAGCCAATGGTATGACCATTATCTGTTGAAGTACTGGCCATGCATGGATTTGGATGTCCTTGCCAATTTATCTCTTTCTGTTATGATTCTAGATCCTATTATTAGTTGGTTTGTCTTTTCAGGCCCAATCAGGTGTGGGTGACCATGATCATCATTCCTCATGGAATCCCTCACACATAGGGGATACAGCAGGTCAAAACAATGAGAATGTTGGAGCATCAGTGTCTGCTGAAGGATCTGCTCATATAACTAGACTTGCCTCAATTGATTCCTTTGATTCCAAGTGGTACTGGCTCAATACCTTTTGCTTTGTTGTCAGCATTTGCCTTAATTATTTTTACCCTTCTCTGAGAAGACTTTACCATTCTTTGCTTGCAACCCTATTGTTTATAAACCTAATAGGATATCATGGGCCTGGCATTCCTTTTGCTGCCTTGCATGGGAGTCAGTAGGAAGCATGTTCCTTGCAACCATCTTTCTTTTGCTCTTAACTAATTGCTTGGATATTCTGTCACTGTTAAGCTTGTGCTAGATACATTTATGGAAACAGGATTCTTCAATCCAAGGCACACATCCTCTTAACCTAGTAGATTGCTCAAGTGAGACATCTTTCTTATTTAGAGAAAGTGCCAAAAAAGTTTTTGCAAGTTTTCTGATGAAAATAAATTGACTGTGTAACTTATAACTTATCAAGGCGTTGCTTGTTTCTTTGGAGAAATAAAAACTACTTATTCCTGTGTTTGAAGGAGGTGCTGAGTTGCAAAAGTCTCATCTTTTCCATACAACTTCATATTTCTGTCTTTGTTTCAATGTTTTTAATGCCCTAGAATACATGTCCTATAAAATTATTGCGGCGGAATGTCAGTATCTGTGGATGCTAAAGGAGTGGTCCTTGCGTTTCTCCATGTTGTCTGCGATATGTATCTGACCTGTATGTTATACGAATTATCAGGCAACAGTTTTTGGATCCTGGTGAATCCATTCTGATGATCTCATTGGTGAAGAAATTACAGAAATTGACAAGTAAGAAGGTGCAGCTTATACTTACTGACAAGCCAAAATTGATTTATGTGGACCCTTCAAAGTTGGTGGTAAAGGGCAATATAATTTGGTCGGATAATTCCAATGACCTCAGCATTCAAGTTACAAGTCCTTCTCATTTCAAGATCTGCACGGTATGTCTAGTTTGCTCTATCATATGCCTAGCTCGTTTCCTTGCAACCCCATGCCTAACACTCCACAATCTCTAATCTTAGGGGCCATGCCACTACACTATTTGACTGTTGAGATACTATAAGCAGCACACAATTGATATTTCTCTACGTTTCTTTATACTGTTTGCTCGGCATTGGATCTTATGCCACCATGATATTTGGACCATACTATGTATAATTAAAGGAATGTTCCCAAGTTCCTCTGCCTTCCTCCCACCCCTCTCCCTTTACTTCATTGTTTTTTCCTTTTATGTTTCTGATCTGTGTATAGTTTATTCAGCCAAAGAAGGTACGATCATTTGAGGATGCAAAACAAAGAGCATGGCAGTGGAAAAAGGCAATTGATGATCTTCAAAACCGGTGAAATTCCATTTGTGATCTTGACAAAACATTCAATGATGTCACAACATTGTAGAGGAATGTGGGGAATCTTGAAACAGTTCAAGGTTTGGCTTCTTCAATGTCCAAGTTAGCCCCCGGTGCCCTTGGTCTTTCCCTATAACCTAGACATGAGTCTGCCACGAAGTTCTTTCCTTTTCTTTTTCTCTCTCCATTTGTTCTTTCCCTATAACCTAGACATGAGTCTACAATGAAGTTCTTTCCTTTTCTTTTTCTCTCCATTTGTTCTTTGTACAACAGATTAATGCACAATTGAGTCTTCATTTCAGGTTTGTAGGGGGCTAGGGTTCATGGCTGGTTAAATGTACCTTACATTTCACTTCATTATTGATAATTATATTTCCATGAAGTTTTACTTCCAAAAATGGCAACTGCCCCTTTAACTTCTGTAGCATTTAACATGAATATTGACGTATGTGCTGCTTTAAATCTTTACTTGTTATGCCTCATAGGAATGAGACGTACAAATGGCCACTTCCTTAGGTGACTTGGTTTGGGCCATGATCCCAATGCGTCTACATATATGCTTATATCTGTAATGGTCTTTTCCTACGTATGTAATCTGTAGTAGTCTTTTCCTACGTATGTACTTTTGAACTTGGGTATTTATCAGGATAAGGTTGCAGGAAGCTGCCACTGATAAATACCAAAAAAAAAAAAAAAAGAAAAGAAAAAATCCTAGTGGAGAATGTGAGTGATTTTCAAGAAAGGGGTGAATTTCCCCTGAAAAATCTCTCATTTGTTTGAAGCTTGAGTTTACATCAGTTTGTATGAAACCAAGGTGAACATGATTACGGGGCAAGCGCTTCTATAATCATCAATCATCAAAAAAAAGGAATATCTCTTAACAATGGAAGTAGTCCTGGAAGCTTGTCCCATGGCTCGTGGGTACTTTTCTTTCTTGTTGATCGCCTTTTTCATTTTTGTTCAGTTGGATGAATCTGGCTCCATTAATGTCATGGAGCTCCATCTTTTCTCTTCTTTTTCTCGTTTTAAATTCGGTGTTACCAGGCCAAAAAAAGTGTTCTCGACTTCAACATGCCTAAGCAAATTAGTATTTTTCGTTGGTTACAGATGTTTATGAAAGATACATTCTGAGCTTAACTATCTACTCAGAAAACCTAGTTTTCTAGTTCATGTTATCCATGTTACCCCTTCTAAAATCAGAAACCTAGAAGTATATTAATTTGTGAAAATAAGTCACCAACGGCATGTAAAGATTAGGCTATATGCAGTAGTTTCTCACGGACTTTTGAACCTAACCGTGGTCGCAAAGCATATTGAAGCATCCCTCCTGATGCAGATTTTCCTCTCGTCACTAGTTGGCAATGTATAAATATTGCACCGAATGGATAAAAGCTTTGAATGTTAAGTGAAGAGCAAACAGCCATACTTGGGTCCCTTGACAATTTATCCTCCTGAAGAGGGTGCCTTCTTTGCAACTAGAGCCTTCACGTCTTCTAAGAAACACTCTCATGCGGATCTCTCAGGTTGGAGTTGTCTCATTGGAAATGATAATTTTGATGTCCTGTATGTTAAACGATTTCCAGGTGTTGCAGGCACACCCTTAAACAAGCAGCTTGTCCTTTAGGACAGTCCAACTAAACTCTAGATCATGGCAATATGTAACAGAAGGCTATAATTAATAAAGAGTCTTTTGAGCAAAGAATTCCAAAAGCAGCCACGAAATGGTTACTCCTTTCCATCTTCTAGCTCCCTGCGCTGAGTTGCTGGCTTAATTAGGTGAATGATGCAGCAGCGACACAACAATGCTGGTTAGGAAGATGGTTCGGAGTTGGAAAAGTTGAGGGGAAGAAAGTCATCTATGTGAGATGTGGTGTTGTGATGGTAAGCATTAGTTTTTCTTTCCTTTTAACAACCTACTTAGTTTGCTGGTTTGTCTATTTTGCTTGCCATTTTTAACATACGAAAAGGTGTTCTAAGGCCTCGAAAGTTAGAAAGAGGATGCATAGTGGCAATCAATCGGCAGGAATAGCGAAAGAAGACAAGGATAAATACGAAACTTTTAACAAGCAGCTTGTCCTTGAGAACATTCCAACTAAACTCTAGATCATAGCAATATGTAACAGAAGGCTATAATTAATAAAGGGTCTTTTGAGCAAAGACTTCTAAAAGCGGCCACAAAATGGTTACTCTTTCTCTCATTTGCTTCCATCTTCTAGCTTCCTGCACTGAGTTGCTCGCTTAATTAGGTGAATGATGCAGCAGCGACACGACGATGCTGGACGTGTCTGATGTAACAGAGATAGTCCCTTTTGGCATTGCTGGCAATGTAAGCAAGTCCATGTCCTTTGGAGATGTTGCCATTCCCAAACAGTTTGCTCACACTGGTGGTTGGGATTGGATGGTAAATTAACCAATTACTCTAATTTCCTTCAATTATATTTCATGTTGCTCTGTTCCGTACCAAAGCTGTTTCAGTTAACTCTGGATTATATTTTTCCCTTTTTTTTTTTTTTTTATTGGGTCTTTGCCAAAATCCTAATGGATATTTGCCTGGCAATGGCATTGGTTGCATGGACTTTGGAAGCTACAATGTACCCAAAGGAGATGGAATGAATCTTTTGGGACACATTGTATACAGCTCTGATCAGTTTCTTTCTGAAATGGGGGAGCCTAATATTGCCACAAAAATGTTCAGGACACAAATGAGTGACCATTGGCTTCAGCTTGCTGCTGGTCTGGAGGTTGAATATTAGTAATTACTTCTTTTAAATTGTGAAAGTTGCCTACTTGAAATCATAGATAATTAACTGTCAGCAAAACTTTGCTCACAAAACGCGAGGCCTTTTGTTTTAAAGTAATGTCAATGTTTCTAGCGATCTTTGGACAATTCTACGCTTTTATGGAATGTATCCGGAAAAGTTCGTGAACTCAAGTTTATGCCTTTGCGGAAAGCCTGAGCCAGTTGTCAGACTCGGATCAACAGCCAACATTTTTGTGGATTTTGCAGCTTACGGAGATTTCCTCTATCAAACTTTTGTGGTTTCATCAGTGGAAATGGAAAGTGCAGCTGTAGTGACGGTAAGCAAATGTGTTACTTGTGCGATTTATCTTCTAAGCAATCGTTTTTTATTCTCTTCCTTTCCCTTTCATTTCTCTTGGTGTGCAAAGGAGGCAAAGTGTCAAAGTTTTCTTTGTACTTTCCTAATTGGGATTTTAATCTAAGAGAAGATATAAATATTATTAGATTAAATTAATTTGTTTATAATGAATTAACCTAATTTGTTAAAAAAAATTGAAGTGTTAAATTTTTTTTACACTACAAATACATATTATAAAAAATGTGTAGATAAAAAATTCTATATGTTAATAAAATTATTTTTTAAATACTTTTAAAAATAAAATAAGATTTTTTTTGATTAATTTTTTCTTTTTTAACAAAAAAAATATTTTTTTTATTAATTTTTATAATAATAAGTTTTTTATTTGTAAATAAGATACTATTTGCTATAATGATATTATATTAATTGCAAAAGAAAAGTTAATTTATTAATAATTAATTTATTATTAGTTTTTAGAAATCTTTAAGGATAATTATAATTATAATTTTTTAATTTAATATTAGTATCCAAATTTTCTTAAATTAATTCTAACATGAAAAAAATATGAAAATTGATATTTAATTGTTTTTAGTTATTTTCTATGCAATTTTCATATATATTTTGATCTAATATATTTAAAAATTTATTTCTCTCACATACGTTATTATCTTTTTATGAAATGTTACATACGATGAAATATTGATTTGTGCAATATATTATAAAATTTCATATTTTTTGGTTATGTATTATGTGAAAAAAATGATTTTCTTTCCATATGTTATTTTTTTTAAATTAATATTAAAAACAACAATTTCATCACACAAAATTTATATAATAGAAATTACTCATTATGAACTTTCTAACTATATATTATTTGTTATTTTTTGATGTACCAATTGAATTTTAAAATTTTAAATTGGATACAAAATTTAAAAAAAAAAAGACTTAGACTTTAAATGAATTCTAGTCTCACAAGTTTAGATAATTTTTCAAATACATACTTTTATACATTATATTTTTAAAACCAACCATACTAATGAATTAATGGGATCAAATTATAATATATGTCAAAATTTCACAGTACTTAAAGGTATAGACAATGATGAGTATGTTGTACTCTCTATGTAGGTAAGTAAAAAAAAAAATGTCTATTTGACTAATATGATGTAAAGAAGAATAATATAACACATGATGACTACCATTAAGAAGTTGTTATGTGATCATGTTGACCAAAATTAAAAAAAATTATTTTAACTTTATATTTTACTAATAAATTGAAGAGTATCATGTGTTATATATTAACCAATAATAATTTTTTATTTAATATTATTTTTTAATTATTTTAAAATAAATTATTTTTTAAAAAATTTTATAATAATTAGTGAAAATATTAGAAAAATATGAAATTTGTACTAAAATTTTTCTAATTTTATACTTTACAAGATTTTGATATTATATTTTAAAAATTAAAAAATTATAAAAGTAATATTTTTATATTGATATTTTTTAATATTTTTTTAGTTTTATTTGAAAATAAAATATGACTCGTATGATGTGAATTATAATTAAAAAGATAATTAGATAGTATTTTAGAATAATGAATTTTGAACTTTTTAAATAACTGAGAAATTTATGTGGCCAATGAAATTTTTTTTGCACTTTTAAAGAATGTGATATGAAAAATGATAAGGAACTTGTGGAATATGTTAAACACATGAGATTCTTAATCAATTATTCTGAAACCTTAATGACTAAAAGACTTAAAGAAGATATAAAGATTAATATTGTGGTGAAGTCTTTAACAAACTTATAAAAGGCTGAGGTGATGCGGAAAACTCCAAAAAGACGTGGTTTAGTGACCCAACGCACACAATGAATCAAAAAATAACCAAAAAAGTTAAATCAAAATTTAATAAAACCCTAGACCCAATATTCAAAGGAACACGAACCTAAGGTATTCAAGATGGATATGAACGTCACACTCCAGAAAAAAAAAGGAATTAAGAGTGATAAGTTGATTTGAACATCATAAGAAGAATTACCTCTTGATAAGTTCTTTAATTCTTAAAAGAATCGAGGGAGAAAAACCCTTACTTTCTATTTCACCCAAAGTTGTCTGATTTATTGGATGTTACAAGGGGTGCCTATTTATAGACTAAGATAACAATCCTAAAGAGGTACAAATTCTTATTTAGGACAATTCCTTATTTAAGAGGAATTCCTATCTAGGTACAAATTCTTACACAGAAAATGAACTCCTAATTTGGAGTGACCACTATTACTTAGTTCTAACACTTTAAGTCTTCCAATGATATTAATAAGATCTGGACTCTCTTTCAAGTTTGAATTCGCACCATTTAAAGTTTGGTTGGTTTGAACGTCCTTAATCAGCCCATTTAGTTCTTCTTTCATCTTTTTGACTCTAGCCTGTGTTATTAGGCCTCTTGGAATGTATAATGAACCTCTTGTATCCATTAAATCTTTAACTCTTGTTATTAGGCCTTCTGGAATGTGCAATAGACCTCTTGAATCCATTGAAACTCTAGCTCGTGTTATTGGACTTTCTGGAATGTACAATGGACCTTTTGTATCCTTTAAAACCTTTCACTCATCATCTATACGATTCTCATCATGAGGTGTGTAGTGAGATAAAGCACAATAAACGGAGATATGAGTCTTATTGAACATGTTATAAATAGAAGTGTCATATTGAAGATGTTATAAGGTACTTTGTTGTGTTGTCAATGAGTCTTAATCTTTAAGATGTAAGCTACGTCTACTTTGGTAAAATGGAGATATGTTTATGGCTTTTAAGAGTTAGACCAAAAGTTATTTGATGTGTCGAAAAGTAAGAGATTCCACTAACTAGTAGTTCTTTACTTAAAATTCATTACCTTTTCTAAATTATATGTAAATAAAAAAAGATTAAATCTTAGTTGTGATGAGTGATTTTATAGTAATATTGTTTCATGTTTGATGTTATATGTTTTTATGTTTAATGTTATGTATGTAAAACTATATTGTAAATATTTACTATGTTTTTATATGTGTTTAATTATTACCTTTAATACTTAACACATATTCTTTGCATAAATGACAAATTAATTAAAGAGTGAGAGTTGTTAGGTTGGTTAAATTTTAAGAATCTTCACCTAAGAACTTAAATTTTGCACAAATTGAAACAGATTAAGATAATATAGTATTAATATGATAGAAGATGATTGGAAACATTGTGAATTTTTTATTCTTTCACTAATTTTAAATTATTATTAATCTATTTCAATATTGGAACAAAATGAATGGTTAAAGTACTAGTGTTAATCATTAATAAAAGTTTCAAAGTTGTCGTGACCATGATTGTAAAGAATATTATCAATGAGCTCAACAAGGAGGATAAGTTAAATGTCGAAAACTATGACATCGTAAGGTTCAATATATCCTTAAAAAACATGAAGTGCTAAAAGTTGTCAATCATGTTATGGTGGACTCTAAAAGGGTTCTTTAACTCAGTAGAAGCGAGACTAAAAGGCCTTTAAGGCTTTTAAAAGAAATAATGATATGACTTGCATTACTTTGCTTGAAAATATGAAGGATGATCTTATTTGTTAGTTTGAGGAGCATGAGAATGCTCAAACAATATGGTTGGCTTTGAAAAACAAGTTTAAGGGTACTTTAACTATTAGGTTGGCTTTGAAAAACAAGTTTGGGGGTATTTTGACTATTAAGTTGAGAGAGCTAATAGTTAATTTTGACATTTATATGAAGAAGTCATATCATAGTATAAGACAACACCTAAGAATAATGTTTAATACGATCAAAGAGCTTAAAATATCTGGTTTTACCCTCATAGATGAATAGTAAGTTTGGGCTATCATTTGTTCCATTCCTTCAAATTGGGAATACAAAAAAATTGATATGATGCATAATGAGACTATTAAGACTTTTAAAGATATCTCATGCCATTTAATTTTAGAAGAAGAGCACTTTAGGGCTGTTAAGTCTTTTGGTCAAGTGAATGTGGCTAAAGTTATGATTAGTTTAAAGGTTGTTTTTGGTTTGAAATGTAAATAGTATTATAAGCATCATAAGAAAGGAAAAGGGAATGTATAGCCATAAAGGAAGAACAAGAATGACCATCATAAAAGGCGTAATGGAAAGAAAAAGAAAAAGACCAAAATGACATGCTACAACTGTGGCAAATTAAGTCATTTTGCTTGTGAATGCATTGATCCTAAAAAATTATCCTTTACTCTTACTTCACATTATTTAGCTAATGTTATTAGCTCGATATTACTTACTAAATCTAATATTTTGTGGATTGTAAACCATATAGTTAAAGATCAATAAGCAAAGCAGAGTTTCGTTGAATTGGAGTTTGGTTCAAGATGGGTGTATATTTGAAACAATGTGAGGGTAGAAGTCAAAAGGATCGATGCTTGTAAATTAGAAATAGAAAGTGGTCAAACCTTATTACTTCATGACGTTTTTTATGTACTTAAAATTCAACGAAATCTTATTTTTGTTCTTGTTCCTATTATTCTTTATTTTGGCTATAAACTTGTTTTTAAAAGTTATATTGTAAATATTTATGATGGAACTTCTTATATTGGTCATCGATATTGTGAGATGATTTGTTTATGTTGGATATTAACTATGGTATGTTTAATATATATAATAGTTGCTTTTCTATTATCTCATCAACCAACAATAATGCCATTAATACAAATATTTGGCATGTTAGACTAAGTCATGTTGGATAAGAGAGAATGAATAAACTAATTGAAGGGGGGCCTTTTAGGCTCACTAGCCAAAATTGAATTGTTTATATACCAACACTATTTAGTAGGAAAAGCAATTAAAAAAACCATTTGGCAAGATTGTTAGAGCCAAATTTCCATTGCAATTAGTCCATTTTGACATATGTAGTTCAATTAGTGTAAAGACGAGACACAATACTTCACATTTCATTTCTTTAATATATGATTATATATGTTATAGTTATATTTATCTAATATCCCATAAATTTGAAGCACTAAAATGCATTATAAAATATTTAAGTATGGTAAAAAATTAGTTAGATAAAATAATTAAAACCTTATGAACTGACCAATAATAAGAATATCTCTCTAAATAGTTCAAGGAACTATTCAGTGAAAAAGGTATAGTTAAGTAACTAACTATTTTTGTAACTCCATAACAAAATAGTGTTGTAGAAAGAAGAAATAAAACCCTTTTAGAGATGGTTAGGTTTATGATCACACAAGCAAAATCTCCTAATATATTATTGGAGTGATACTTTATTGATAAATGTGTATATACTTAATCATGTACCTTCTAAATTTGTCACTTCCACACCATATGAATAATAGTTAGGACAAAATTTGACCTAAGTAATTTATGACCATAAGGGTCAACAGTTTATGTTTATAATTCATTTTATAAATATGGGAAACTGGGTTCAAGAAGAAAAAAAAAGGTTTTTTTTTTTATAAGATATTGTGAATACTCCAAAGAGTATATTTTTATTGGTGAATAAATTGATGGAAGTATTTTAAAATTAGAATCATGTGATGTCACATTCTTAGAGAATGAATTTCTTAGTAAGGGTGATATTGATAAAATTTTTTATCTCTATAAAATAAATGATTCATATGGTTATAATGCATTAAACCCACTAACTTAAATAGATAAGGAAATGCCTTAAGCTATCAATTCAAGTGGGAGCTTTATACCATAAGTTGTGCAAGATTTGCAAAACCTATATTATGCAAAAGCAATCATAAAAGTATCCTATATGATTGTTTTGAAATTAAAAAGGAAGCTTTTATGATTGTCCCTTATGATGAGAAAAAGCCTAAAACAATAACTGAGACTTTTTTATACCCCACTAAGGCAATTAAAGAAGAAATGGAATCCATGAACGGTATAAGGGATGCTTAGTGGCGAAAGGTTATATTCAATAAGAGTGTATAGACTATGAGTAAACTTTTCATTGTTAGTAAGATTTACCTCAATTCAACTAATTTTGGTTATAGTAACAAATATGAATTTAGAATTATATTAGATAGATATTAAAATTGCTTTTCCCAAAGGAGAGCTGGATGAAGAAGTCTATATGGAACAACTTATTAGTTTCATTATTTAAAGCCAAGAGAATAAAGTTTGCAAACTCTCAAGATCAATTTATGACCTAAAATAATCATCTAGGTAATGGTATTTGAAATTCCATTGTGCAATAATTTCATTTGACTTTACAATGATTGATAAGGATCATTGTGTGTACATAAAGAGATTTGCAAATAAATTTATAATTTTGCTTTATATGTAAATGACATTCCATTAACTGGTAGCGATAAGGAGTTTTTCATTACCATTAAAAAATGATTGCCCTCTAATTTTGAAATAAAGGATATAGAAAAGACAATTTACATATTAGGAGTAAAGATCTATAAGAATCATTCCAAAAGACTCCTAACTCTATCACAAGAGTCTTACATCTATAAAATTCTTAAGCGATTTAGAATAAAAAATTGTAAATCCATTGACATTCTAGTTACTAAAGGTAATGACTTGAACCTTAAAATATGTCCTAAAACACGATAAAAGCATGAAAAAATGGAGAATGTGCTATATTTTAGTGTAATGGATAGTTTAATATATGTTATGATATGTACACGCCCTGACATTTGTTATGTCATAAGATTGGTGAGTCAATACCAATCAAGCCTAGGAAAAGCATATTGGGAAGATATGAAGAGAATACTTTGGTATCTCTAAGACACTATAGATTATTCTTTGTGTTGTTGAGGAAATGATTTACAACTAATTAGTTATTGATATGTCAATTGGAAATGAGATATAAATGAATGTAAATCTACATTAGGATATATGTTCTTGCTAAATGATGATGCCATATCATGAAGTAATAAGAAATAAACCTATATTGTCTTATCGATAATAAAGGCAGAATTTGTAGTTTGTTTAGTTGCAGTGTAAAAAGTTGTTTAGTTTAAGAGATTTTTAGAATATTTGAGAGTATATGATGATTAGCAAAAAATGGTTACATTGTATTGTGATAGTTAAACAACTATCACATATATAGAAAATCCTAAGTATTATTGTAGAACTAAATACATTGATACCAAGTACAACTTTATAAGAGACGATATATCGCAAAAGGATATGACTTTGTAGTATATCCTAACTGTTAATTGTTACATAATAAGTTTGATATGAGATCAATCCTAACACAAATTTCTTTTTATAAAAAAAGTAAAAGTATATTATATAGGTTAAAATTGGTCCATTCACATGGACAATTGCCTTTAACACTGAGAGAGTGTGTAAAGATGAGACTATCATGTGAGTGAAATTCTATGTATATAAAGATGATCGTCTTAAGAAGATCAAGATAAGGTTATAATGAGTAAGAACAAGTATAAAATCTCACTCACTATACAACCTATTGAAAGTTAGATGTGAGATCTTGGTTTGATACTCACAAGTGAAGGGATCATTTAAAGAACTTAGATTAGACGTTTGAGAACAATTGACTAAGATTTATATAGTGATGTTATAAGAAAAATGAATGGAATGACATACACTTTTTGCTAAAAATGATCACCATAATACGTATTTCATGTCACATGTGCTATTTAATCAATAAGGGAAATGGAAAAATCAATCCCTATTTCTTCATTGTGTGAGCCCCTTGAGGTATTATTATCTTAAAAAATTATACCTTATGTGACTTTTGACCTTGTTCTAAGGTTATAACACAATTTCTACTACTTTAGTTTATTGCATATGGTGAAAAATGATTTGATCTTTTGGAATATCTCTAAAGAAAGCAATTGTATTTAATTAATGAATATTAGTATGGAAGAAAGACTATTATTATATGACATCTTTCATATGTATTCATTGGTTAACTAAGTATATTTATTCATCATCAATGAAATATAAATATAATTATAAATATATATGAGAAAAATATAATCTAATTTAACTCAATTTAAAATGGATATGATAAGTTGAAATTGATGTGATAAAATATATTTAAGGTATATTTAGACACAATTTTTTAATAAATCTCCTTTTTTTTTTTTTTGGTTGTAGCAACTATGTATCTTTAATAGGTATATAAAATATGCTTTTAAGTGCAAGTGTACTCGAAAGTCATATAGTTCATTTATTTGTATGAATTACTTATAAAAAATTGAATTTTAAGAATTTTTATTTTTGTATCAATGATTATTTCATTTCATTACATCATATGTGAGTGAAAGATGTAAATATTATTATACTAGATTAGCTTACCCACGATAGATTGACTTAACTCATTAAAAAGAAGTTAGAGAGAGTTAAAATTCTTTCTCACTATAAATAAATATTACAAAAAACGTGTAGAAAAAAATTATTTGTGTTAATAAAAATAATTTTTTAGATATTTTTAATAACAAATGAAGACCTTTTAATTAATTTCTCTCTCTTTAAAATAACACATAATATATATCCTCTATTAATATTACCTCTATCATCAAAAAAAATCAATTCACCAATAATTAATTTATTATTAATTTTTAAAAATTTTTAAATATAATTATAATCATAATTATAATTCTAACATTTTAATTTAACAATTTAGATATAAGATTATACAAGTGATCAATAGGTTATACTCAAATAAGAAAAAAATTGAAGAGAATTTGAATTAGATTAAAGTAGAAAATTTATAATCTTAAAATGACTATTTTAACTTAAAGTATTCAAATTTTAATGATTATTTTTATTTATATATTACTTATTTCTTCTCTCTTCAAATCTTTTCTAATTTGGACTTGTTACCAACAACTGCTAGCCCGATTTGATGAAGTTGCAATTATATACAACTTAACGTCTCAATGACCACTCTTACCACAAAGTTGCAGCTGCAATTGTGGAGGCAGAGGCAATTTGAAAAATTTACCGAGTAGTTGCTTTTCTCAGACAAGCTTGTCAAATGGGTTCCTGTGATCGTCTTCCGAATTTTTTTGTTTCCGATTTGATCATTGCACAGCCCTCCAAAAATACAATTACAGAGGCACTAGGGAAGTGCGCCTTTAAGTTTACTTTTGGGAATAGATTTGCCCTCAATTAAGGTGCAAGTTTATCCAATGATATCTTTATTGTAAATAAAAAAAAAAAAACACATTTCATTTGTATTTAGTCAATTCAACCTAAACAGAACAGTCATACGTGGGGAGAAGCCCTTTTTTATTTGGCTAAATTGCCAAATTTAAAAGCTGAAGGAGTAGTAGAGTGTAAATTTAAATCTTATGCAAGAGAAGTTAATCAAGCGTATTTCCACTTGATGATGGGGCCTTAAATTTCAGAGCCTCATTACATAAAAATAAACATTTAGATAATACGTGGATTTTACTTTTCCAAAATAAAAATCATTAATTTTTTTGTTGAAATTTCAATTTTTTTTATTAAAAATATCTGATGTATACAAAAAAAAAAAAGAAATTATATGATAAATATAAAATAATGTGCAACAAATGTGAAATTCATTTTTATTAATAATTTTGTTGTATATTTTATTATTTTTTATTACAAATTGAGTATATTTTGACAAAAAGAAATTGAAATTAAAAAAATAAAAATAAAAACATAAACCCCACGTACTACATTAACTTAGGCCCTTCTTTGTTTAATTTTCTTCCGTATACCAATCTTGGGTCAAAATTTTAATATACCAGACATTAGAGAGTTTAAAAAGAGAGCAAGAATGTGCTTTGTCACGTGTGAGAAGTGCGACATATCTTTTATTAGGTTTTATTGGACAACAAAACAGAAGTTGAGGAAAGCCTCCTAATAAAAATAAAAAAAATAAAAAAAGAAAAGAAAAGAAAAAAACGACCAGGTGACAGAAACAGAATCAATCAGGAAATTTCCTTGTTTGTGACCCTGGAGCTCCTCCAGAGGGGAAGCCGACGCGCCTCGCTCTGTGCGATGTTATCATTTTATACTGAAAACACACGCACAACAAAAAAAAACAAAAGAAAATAAAAAATCCAGCTCTCTCTCTCCCTCATCTCTTTTGCAGTAGCGGAAAGAAGGAAGAGAGGAGAGTGAGGAGAAAGATAGATAGAAACGGAGGCCATGGCGCTTTCACGGCTTAGACATCCGGTGATCTCACGCGCCTGTCTTCTTTTGAGAGCGCGCTCTCTCTCCACTCACCATTTCTCCGCTGGATCGCTTGCTCGGTACTTCTCTCTCTCTCTCTCTCTCTCTCTCTCGCTCTCGCTCTCTTCTTGAATTCTCGGAATTTAGTTGCTTGGATTGGAATCCTTCTTGATTTGTGTCCATTTAATTCTTCTGTATTTGAGATGATGGGAGATTGGGATGCTTAGGGTTTGGTCAAAGCCATATTTCAACAGAATTGTCAATGTCTTCTACCGTGAAACAGAGCATATTTTATACGCTCCTTCTTTTCTTTTCTTTTTTTAAATTTTTTTTTGGTTTTTGGTTTTTTCTAAGCATGAATATGAGTGTGGACTTTGCTCATGCAGGTTTGCCAGTGGACAATACTCTCTTGTCGATGGCAACAGCTTTTTGTTTAGGTTTGCTTCTGCTGACTCTTCCGCCTGTCTCTCACACGAACAACCTATCATCTCCTGAAACAGTTTTAATAACCTCTTTAAGCTCATTACTTGAATTCTGTCACCGCTAATGACATCTGCTTTCATGTCCAGTGTTTCTTTTTTGCTTTGCTTACTACAAATTAGGAAATAGTTGTGGATTCTGGGACATCTAATCTCAAAATCATACCAACAAAATCAAAGGAATGTCCATCTTAAAACGAATTGAAGGGCTTCACTTGGTCCAGATTCTTTAGCTTAATCAAGATAACAAATTGTGAGGCAATTGATTTTGTTGTGTAATCGTGGTCAAGTGATTAATTAATGCCTTTTCTACCCACAAACTCAAAAATGTTTAGGCCATTGTGCATCTGTCAAGATTTACTTTGGTTGCTGCTTTCGTCTTCCTTTGGACCAACCCTTATTTGCTCTCTCCTTTTGTCTTTTCTTTTTTTTTCCCTTCCTTCCTGCTCTTCCATTCCTCTACTCTCTTTCTTTCCTGCCAATGCATTCATATTCATATTTTTCAGGCCTGCTGCATTATCCATGGTCACTGGAGTACATGAAAATTCTATTAGGTCAAAGGTTAGTGTTGAATTACATTGGTTATTTCAACCTAGGTATTTCTTTCTTCTGATTTTGCCTGCCATTTGCAGTGGGGAGTTCGTGTTCAACATTTCTCATCTGTAGGTATATATTATCTTCACATTGGTAGCAATTTGTCTCTAATTCTATATAGTGCTGTTATAATTTCACTTTTTACTATGAGATTTACATGCCTTGATTTCCGTTATATGTTGTAATTTTGATATATTGAGTGGTAGGGCCTAATTCCAAACCACTATATACTACAAAGTTCTTAATTGACCGACTTCCCCTTTTTCGAAGGTTCATAATTTTTTTGTTTAAAACAGTGAATAGTTTAGTCATTCTAAAATATGTGAATATAAAGGTATCCTGATTGTGTTGAGGCATTTTATGAAGAAAATGGGAATTATTTCTCCAATGTGTTGGGCCATCACTGGGATGGCTTTCCTATTCAGTTTTTCACCCAATTCCAAGAGTACATTATTCTATGTATACTGCTTGTGACAATTCTTAAAATCTTCAACCTACTTTTGAGTAAGTAATTTGGATCAGAAGTGCATGTTGGATTTCTTTTACATATATTCATGTAGAAATCATTAGCAATGATAAGCACATCTCAAATTTCAGTTCTTCTTCTTAACAAGATTGTCATTTAAAATAACTTGCATACAATAACTTATGCCTTAGTAAGCTTCATGAGTTTTCTTCTAAGGTTGATCTTGTGGGTCAGTCGATGGAGTGAGCGTGGTTTTGCTGCATCTTTTCTTGCATTAGACAACATTCTTTTTCATTGAAATTTTTATAATAAAGAGGTAGGTTTTATACACTCACGTGTGCACGTGGATATATCATTTTTAGCATTCACATCGCTGACCTATCTACCATTTCAGAGCTCCCACCTCATATGGTTGTTGGAATGCCAGCTTTGTCCCCTACAATGGTGAGGCGTACAGTCATATAGTAGTATGAAACATGCAAGATTTATTTTTTTTGGGTTTTCTTCACTCAGGAAGTAAAGGTTTTATTGCAATCTTGCAGACTCAAGGCAATATAGCAAAATGGAGGAAGAAAGAAGGAGATAAGGTGATACATATATATAAAATTCAGTTTATAATTTTGAAATGGTCTTTGGAATAAATTCATTCCCTTGACTGAATGGAGATGGACTGTGCTCTGATTTCTGGATTGTTGAACTTGTTTGGCAGATAGAAGTGGGTGATATACTATGTGAAATAGAGACTGATAAAGCTACACTTGAGTTTGAAAGTCTGGAAGAGGGGTAAATCTTTTTTCTTTTATGTTATTATTCTGTTTTCTCTTGTTAAATTGTATGAATCCTAAACCCATAAGGTTGGTTGGTTTGCTATGTCTCCTAAAACACCAATTTCTCTAGGATATATTATGCTGCCTTTCTGGAGAAAGTTTCAGTTTCATTCCTTGTCCAACAATTAATTCAGCAATTTTTTAAAAATAAACTAATTTCCAACACCAAAGAGTCTTGCATTTTGAAGATTGAGACTAATTTTGAAGTGGGAATTCAATTTATTTGTTTGATCTTGGGCTATTAAAACCTATCCACAGAGAGAGAGAGAGAGAGAGAGAGAGTCGTGGTTTACTATTTCTCCTAAAAAAACAGTTTATAAAGGGTATATTATGCTGCCCTTTTGGAGAAAGTTTCAATTTCTTTCATTGTCTAACGATTAATTCAGCAAAATTTTAAAAGTAAACAAATTTCCAATGCCAAATCACTAATCTCATTACGAAAAAGTCTTACGTTTTAAAGTTGAGTCTGTTTTTGAAGTAGAAATGGAAATTATTTGTTTGATCTTGGGCTGTGAAAAACCTATCCAGAGCCTTCAGGTTAGCCTGGGCATGGACATGCACATTCTTTTGTTCCTGTCTTTACATGCCATGTACTTATACTCTGTTGGCTACTCAGGTGCTTGCTTTTTCTGTGGTGTTTTCCCTTTTGTAGCAAGATATTATTGAATCAGTAACTGTAACCCTGTAGTCCCAGGGTATTGGACCCTTCAAATTATGACACCTGCATATGGACATGCTCATGGATATATTCCTTTTTGCTTCAAACTCAACAATTTGATATTTTGTACCAATTTTTACATTCCATGTATACTCCATAGGCTACCGAGATACTTTCCTCTGCCTTTTGTAGCCAGTTGTTACTAAATTGCCAGCTGTAACTGTTTCAGTTTGGTGGTTGTTTTTTATTGTCCTTGTCTATTTGCACATTTTCTTTGCAGATCCTCTCTTAAAACACTTTTCTATTCATTTTCCCACCTATTACATAATGGCATCATTATTGGTTTTTGGATTTTGACATCCTATTAATGGTTGTTGTCTTAATGCAGATTTTTGGCTAAGATACTAACACCTGAAGGGTCGAAAAATGTGCCTGTAGGGCAACCCATTGCTATAACGGTAATTAGCACTAATCCTTTTATGACACTTCCATGCTAATAATTTCAAATCTTATTGTCTTGGGGCAAATCCAGTCCAGTTTAGTTTACCATCTGTTGTTGAGCTGAAGGAAATATGATATTTACACACATTGATTTAGGTATTTAAGAAGTTCTAGCACAAACTTTGTTGCTCTGCTAGAGATCTCTTGTTGTCATGTCACTTGGACACTTTTGGATATGCATCACAAGTAATTCTTTCTTGGAGAATCCTTCTATTGTGATTGTTTTGTTCTTTTTTAAAAATTTAGATGTTATTGATGGCATTTCAATCTTACTGCCTACTCACGAGGCTAAGGCTCTAGCTTCTTTTGTGTTATTGCACTCTACTCTTAGATAGTCCACCTTTATTACCTGACCAAGGAACTACTTCCTTTTATGGTACTTGCTATCAACTGATTGGTTGCTTTTTTTCACCTTTTCATGCCATTGACAAGATTTTTGACATTTGACTTTTTTCTTTTTGTGTTATTTGATAATTTTTTTGATGTTATCTCTCAAGTGTGTATTGGGTTGTTAATTTTCTTTTCACACCTTTATTACCTGACTAAGGAACTACTTCCTGTTATGGTACTTGCTATCAACTGATTGGTTGCTTTTTGTCACCTTTTCATGCCATTGACAAGATTTTTGACATTTGACATTTTTTTTTTGTGTTATTTGATAATTTTTTTGATGTTATCTCTCATGTGTGTATTGGGTTGTTAATTTTCTTTTCATGGCTTTACAAGGTTGAGGATGCAGATGACATCCAAAATGTCCCTGCTTCTGTTGTTGGTGGTTTAGAAGTTAAAGAGGATAAAGATGGCAAAAATGATGACAGAGTAAAGGAAATGAGTTCTATGATCAACACATCTCAACTTCCCCCGCATATTCTTATTCAAATGCCAGCATTATCCCCAACAATGGTAAGAACAATGGAAAAAGAGGCAATCTAGGCATTTCTGAGTTATTTCTTCCTAATTTTCTTTTTTACTATAAAAACTAATTATGGTTTTCTATGTTATTGTTGTACAGGAACAGGGTTATATTACACACTGGAGAGTAAAAGAAGGAGATAAGGTCTTTTTTGTGGGCTAATTTGTTAGATTCAATGCTTAATGACCTGTTTGTGTGTTCATGTCGTCCTCATTGACCACAAAGTTGTTAATTTCTTTTATCACATTTTTCCTTTTAACAGGTAGAAATGGGAGATGTCTTATGTGAAATAGAGACTGACAAAGCTACAATTGAATTTGAAAGCCTTGAAGAGGGGTAACACTTCCTTTTGCTTTGTAATTCTTATATTGCAGTTAAATTGAGAGACACCATTTAATAAGAGAAAACTGCTCACTTGGATGCAGTTGAACAGGGTTACACTAAGGCATATCTCATCTTTGGGGTCTGAGGACTCATTTTGCTACTACTTTGGTAGGGTTGTGTCATGGAAACTAGTAATGGCTATATCATTTGTCCTAACTGAGAAAAAAATAAAAAGGACAATAAACTGAAAGGAGTTCTTGTGCTATAATGTGGTAGATGAGAATGTAGAATGTAAACCATCCCACAAACACAAGGGGGCCAAAATGGTTCTAAAGTACATCTAGGATTTTTTGTGGGGGGAATACGAATAAGGATACCTACCCAGCAAGAAGCCTTTTTGGAATATTGTCTTAAGAAGCATGGAAATTATAAACAATGTGCTATCTTGTATTGCTTTCATAGAAGATTGAATTCATAGTAAATAAAATTTTAAGCCCTTTTCTCCATTTTCCACATGAATTGAAGGCTTTGAGGAAGTTGATGGCCAGGTGAGTTGATGAATACCAATTGAAGATGTGAAATTAGAGCCTAGTATCTAACAACCAGTGTTTTCAAATAGGCGCTCTAAAGGACTAAGTCTCGTGGATCCTAGGCACAAGTTGCAAGGCTAAGATGCTTTGTTAAAAGAAACATAGAAGTAAGATATAAATCTAACTAGAAATTGATCAATTGAACTTGTTCAAAGTAACAATATCCAAAAACAAGTGCAAAAGTATTTTGTAATGATTACATAATAAAGCAAAAGGTTGGTTTAATGAGTCATAGATCAGTACCTTTATGTGTGTGTCTTTGATATGGGAATTAAACTTTATATTGTGATGCATATTCTATCTTTAGTTTTTTGTGGGTTGTGCCAAAAGAGGGTAATGCTTTTCTCAATTGAATAAAATAATAAAACAAAAAGAAGAGTAAAATAAAGGAGAGGTGTTGTGAGAGAGAGTGTGTGTAGTGAGAGAAGGGAGACAAAGAATAGACTTCATTTTGGAGCTGTCCATTCCATTCTTTTCCTCCTTTCTTATTTTACCCTAAAATATTTGAGTTGACAAGGAAACTATTGGGTGTTTTTTCTTATTGTATAATAATCAAAACATGAGTAAAATCAGGAAATCCTACTGTCTATACAAAAGGCACACTTTTTAAGCAACTAGGGCGTCAGGGTGACCTACATGTGCCTAGGTGAAGGTGCCTCACCTATGGCATTGAAAGCTTCAAGGCCTTGGCACCTTTCACCTAGTGCCTTAGGCACACCTTTGACAACACTGTGAACAACTGTGTGTGTTTGTGAGAGGGAGGCATTTTTTACAAGAAAAGCTGAGAAATTGTTTAAATGTGAGAGGGAGAAAGAGGGGGGCAGAGAGAGAGAGAGTTGCATTTGGACTGGGGCACCTGCAAAAGTTGCTTGATGTCCTTTTCATTTCTTCTCAAGGTTTTGTCTAATTTGAAAGTCATTTACTTGGAGGTATCTCCTTTTCTTAGATTACACATGGGGCAGTGGTTAGGAGGCTTGCTGGCTATAAATGGGATCCTGGAAGGCATAGGAGTCTTAAGAACTGTCCAGTTATGTCTTACAGGGTGATGTCAGTGCAGGAAACTGGACGATTGAGTGTTCTCTTTGTATTGAAATCTTCTTTGACTAGTAAATCACAAGGCATGGGGTTTGAGTTGTATTGATGAATATGCAAGTAAGTTTCAAATTAACCAAGGGTGGGTGGGCTTAGGTAGCTTTTCTTCTAGCAGATGTCTGATTGTCAAAGAATACAGAGTTTTATCACACATTTACACATTTCAATTACAAGAAGGCTAGAGCACAATTATTGCTGTGGTTTAAAGAGCCTTTTTTACCTCTGCGCAGCTATGAGTTTGATGTTCAACTGTAAATATCCTTAGCTTCTTTAGTTTCTACATGTTAATCTGTGACATATTCAATGTTATATTTGTCATACAACTAAAGTATTTCTAAGTGATTCTGAATCTTTTGCTGTCCATGTTAGATAGTCACATCCTTTGGCGGAAATATTAAGTGCAGGTATGTGGCTAAGATACTAGCACCTGAAGGTTTCAAAGATGTGGCTGTCGGGCAGCCTATTGTAGTAATAGTAAGTTTTAACTATTTTTTCATTTGCTCTATTTTTCTGTGTTGATGTGGTTGTTTCTGTCACTGGAGGCCGGTGGGAAAACTAATGGTTGCTGTTTTGCAAGGTTGAAGATGCTGATAATATTGAAACTGTAAAGAGTTCTGTCAGTGATGGGACACAGATCAAAGGAGAGAAGTCACCCCATCATGACTCTAAAGGTGAATCTACAGATCAGCGGTCCAGCTTTACAAGGATAAGTCCTGCCGCTAAATTACTGATTTCTGAGCATGACTTGGATACATCATCATTAAGGGCATCAGGCCCTCATGGTACTCTGCTAAAGAGTGATGTTCTGGCAGCAATCAAATCAGGGAAGGTATCTTCAGAAAAATCTTTGTCCAAGGAAACAAGATCTCCATCACTACAAGAAGGCAAACAACCTTCTAAGGCAGATTTGCCAGAATCAAAGTCTCACTTACAGCATTCAGATTCTTTTGAAGATTTGCCAAATACTCAAATTCGCAAGGTACATTAAGCTGAAATTTGTCAATTGCCATGACAGCAGCTGGAAGTAGGATGCTGAGATGCATGCTGCGAGATGAGTTAAAGTAGACATCAATGCACTTCTCTAACACACTTTGGACTAGTGAAAAAAAAAAAAAACCAATTTTTTTCCAACATTTGTGGCTGCACTATAGAGGGGTTATGATCATTTTGATATTTAAAATTTTGTAAACTTGTTGTTTAATTTTGCTTTTACATTTGAATTTCTATTTATGCTAAAGCACCATTGCGTTGCAGGTTATAGCAAGAAGGTTGTTGGAATCAAAACAGACTATACCACATTTGTACTTGTCAACAGGTTAGACAGAGCCATTAAGTGTCATGCATGCTTTCTTTCTTTTCATTTTTGGATAAATAACCTTCATTTCTAATATAAATAATATCAGATGTTGTACTGGATCCTCTTCTGTCTTTCAGAAAAGAACTTAAAGGTATGGAATTTGAGCTTTGTTTTGTTCCCTTAAAGTCAATCTAGCAGACGTATTATGTATTTCTGCCTTTGTAATTTACAGACAAACATGATATCAAAGTCTCGGTAAATGACATTGTCATCAAAGCTGTGGCAGTTGCGCTGAGAAATGTGCCAGAAGCTAATGGTAAGGCAAATGTCATTGTTTTGGACACTGGTCCAGAGAGAATTACCCCTGCCCTCTCAACAAGCCAATCCACACACACACATGTTTCTTTATCAGAGTACAGATAGAATTACCTCGCATTTGCACATGCACAAACACATATACATGTTTTGTTCATGTGTCAAAACTCAGAAGTCATAACACTTCACTTAAGTTTCTGATATCGAAAATCTATTGCATGGTAGCTTACTGGAATGATGAAAAAGGGAAAGTGATACTGTGTGACTCTGTCGACATATCAATTGCAGTAGCTACAGAGAAGGTACGCTGCTGAAACTGTATCATTTTAAAGGCCTATAGGACATGAAGCTTCATAATGCATTACCTGCTTTGCAGGGCTTGTTGACTCCAATTGTTAGGAATGCAGATCAGAAATCCATCACAGCAATTTCCTCAGAGGTATTCTATAACAACTGCACTATGTTCTGTATTTTCATGTGGGATGCTGTACTTTGTGACTTATGAGAGAGAGGACTTTGAATCTTGTGTTACTGGTAGTTGCTACTTAAAATCCTGGAAAATGGAAATACGTTTTTTCAACATGCTTACCCTGAGAACTGTGTATTCTCCTGTATCCTTGCCTTCTCACAAACAAAAAAGATGAAAAATAACCCTCTTTTTCCAGTGATGCTGAACTTAAGGTCATTTATTAGATGAAAATTGTTCTTAACTGAAAATCCTTTCTGGTGTCTTCTTTGTTTGTCCAAGTAATTACAAATAGTCTGAGATGTTGGAGTCTCTTCTCTATTTGTCTTCTCACCATTATCATATTCCACGTTGGCTGGACCTCAAGGTGAAGCAACTGGCTGAGAAGGCACGGGCTGGGAAGCTTGCACCAAATGAATATCAAGGAGGGACTTTCAGGTATCTGTTGTATCCTTTAGCTTTCATGCCCCTTACCCATACTGCTTTCTTAGTACCTGAATCTTTTTCTGTCTTTGTGTAGCATTTCTAACCTGGGAATGTATCCAGTCAATCACTTTGCTGCAATAATAAATCCGCCACAGGTTCTCTCTCTCTCTCTCTCTCTCCCCTGCTCCCCCCAGGGTATGCATGTGCAGCATGGTGGTACACTGTCCTGGATAGGCAGCCCAAGGACATGGGTCCAACATTGACTACTGACAGGAATCCACTAAGGACAGCACAGAATCAAAGGGGATAAGTCATACAATTCTTCTAGATATTGATGTTCAATTATATAATAAAATGGAAGGGATTTTTTTTCCTTGAACGTTTCTTGTGACAGACTGAAACAAAATAGTTAATATAAGATGCATATTTTAGTCTCTCATATAAGATCTCAAGTTTTTGGGGAGTTTCACAGTTCTCATAGCTGGCAATTGATGTCACGTGGTCTTTTCTCTTATTGGGCTCTTGTAAACCATTTTTTTTATTTTTTCAGAAACAGTGGTGCAAATAGGGAACAGAAGAAGCCATACTCTTGTGTTCTACTTTCTAATTGTTTTAAGACTAAAAGGGTGCTTGCTTATCACATTCTATGGCAAAAAATTGCAGGCTGGGATACTGGCTGTTGGTAGAGGAAGGAAAGTTGTTGAACCACACATTGGAAGTGATGGTAAGTATTTGCTGTGTGTGCAGTGGCCAATTGGATGCTTCATAAGTAATTCACATAACCTGGATTTTCTTTTGTGCAGGAATTGAGAGGCCTGCCGTCATCAACAAGATGTACCTGACTTTATCTGCTGATCATTGTGTTTTTGATGGCAAAGTTGGAGGTCTGTATTGCTGAAAATTTTCTGTGCTGTCAGATGAACCTGACTCATTTCTTTCTTTGACATGTATATAATTCTTTGGTTAAGGCTATTTAGTTCTTGAGATGCTATTTTTCTAGTCGTGTATTTAGGCTACTGCCTGAGTTGCCATTATGACAAACTTCACGATGATCCGTGATACTGGATTGTTGATCCTTGATGCTAAAGCACTTTTTTCTGCAGGTGCGTTTCTTTCAGCTTTGCATTCCAACTTCAGTGATATCCAAAGACTGCTTCTTTTGTGATATTATTAAAGCCCTTAAATTATCAATGGGGTACCGTTACAAGTATTCAGCCGTGGCAGAGGATCTCTTTCTAGAAGCTAGTTGGTTGTGAGTTTCTCGAGGCGTCTTTTATTTTTTCAATCTGTTGTCAATTTTGATTGATGCTGCAATTTGTTATGCTGTATCATTTTACCAATCATCGTTGGGTAAATTCACATACCATTGAAATAAATTGCTTTGTCGTGGATTTGTTGGATGAATCCACTTACTATTGAAATAAATTGCTTGTTGTCGATTTATTTGAAGATTTCACTTAATTTTCGTTGTCTGTTTCTCAATGTTTATGCGCTGCAGTTTCATTTTTTTGCCCCCTGGAAAGAACAAGAAAATCAAGGATAGCGCAATCGGGTACCATTACAGGAAAAGTTTTTCGCCCTTTTGCCGCCCAATCCTGTTTCATTTTACAATCTTTCTTTCTTGTATGTTTGAAACTCAGGTTAACCACCGAAATTTCAGTGCATGTATATCAGGGGTGTACGTGAATATGGGATATAGATACGACACAGACATGAATTTTATGACACACTAACCTTAAAAAAATTTAGGACATGGATACTATTAAGACCCATTTGTAAGTACATATCTACCTTCATATGTATAACATTTTTATGACATTAAATAAATTAATCCATAAGATAGCAAATAGCCCTTCTTTATTTACTAAAACGGGAGATAAAACTTTCGGCCCCAATTTTTTGGATGGTCAACGCCAAATGATGGGGCAAGAGCCTCTTTGTCTATACAAAAGTTACGGGGTTAAAATATTATGCGTCTTTCTCACTCGGTTCCGTTGTTTGCTATCGGAGAGAATGAGGCTGCAATCAGCGGAAGCGATTATTTTTTTTTATATATTTTATAAAATTTAATAACTATTTTTTTATTGTTTTAAAATTAATAAGTAAAATTGTATATAGTTGATATAATTGATGGAGTTTCTTTTAAGAATAGATTTTTTTTTTCTTAATTGTCAAAGATTATTGACTCTATATTATGTAATATTTTATGATTTTTTTTTCATTCAAACAATCAAAGATATTAGATATTATAATTTATTAGAAGTTAATCATTTTGAAGTAATCATAGAAGGTTGATTCTCTTAAATATATCAATTTTTATTTTTTATTTTTGTAATTTTTTTATTTTCAATTTTTAGTTTCTCATTATTTGATATTAAAATGGTATTTTTAAATATTTCACTTCCATTTTATAAGCCTACTATTACCAAAAAAAACATCATTCATTTTATACCCCACCTCTCAAAAAAAAAAAATTGGCATCATTAATTTGTAGTCCTACGTTATATTCTTGTGCAACTTATTTAATTCTAATACTAGAACATTTCATATTGAGAAATGGGTATCTCTCATAAAAAAGTCTTTTAAGAGAATTGAACATATCATTCTTACATTATGAAAAAATCAGTCAAGAGACAATACTTTTGGATCTACCAATCAACTTAAAGAACTAATGAAGTTCTAGAGGCACTGACTATAATTATACATAACTATGTATGAAGGTGGAATTTCCTTGCTAAGATAAGAATGATCTTATAAGTTAGATTTCTAGAATTAAAAAATATTTTCATTCCTAATGTACAATAAAAAAACTCTAAGGTAAGAATTACATTTATTCAATTAGAGAGTAATACTATCAATTGATATGATTGACTTGAAACTTATACTAGAGTATTGACTTGGGTTGAGTTTACCAAAAGCCTTCTTGTGTGTTTTAGACCTTTACAATATCACAAAGTTGATGGAAAGCTCGCAAAAATTTGTTAGACATCAATAGTCCTAAAGTAATAAAGTCATTTCAAACAACTCATAATCAAGTTAAAGATTGGTTAGAAAGACAATTGGTGAGAATATTTATCGAAGGGTTTATTCTTGACATTCAATGTGAAGTCAAAGCTCACTTACCATGAACAATGACAACAGTTATCTCCTTTACTCCTTTACAAGATGAGAAGCTAGACACTAAAAATCATTGTCTAATGGCTAAAGGAGTCAACAAACTTATTGATGGTAACACTAACTTATCTTCTACAATTCATTCCGTTAATACTAGATGCTTGACTCAAGAGTAGTTGAAAAAGCATATAACAAAGGGACTATGTTGGCACTGTGATGAGAAATGGCAAAAAAAAACATTGATGTAAACAAAGAAAACTTTTAATGATTGAGTTGGTTAAGGAAATTGTTATAGTAGATGATGATTACATGTATCTAGATTGTGATGACATCTATGTTAAATATACAAATGAGCCCACAGTTCATGCTTTGGTAGGATATTTTAATTTGCAAACTGTGAAAATTGATGAATCCCTTAAAGGACAGTTAATGGTAGTATTGGTTGACTTAGGTAGTTCCAACAGTCTATGAATGAGAATATTGACAAAAACCTTGTTTTTTCAATAAAGAACTATGACGAGTTTGTTATGAAGGTTATAGGTGGGAGAAATTTAACTTGCTAAGGAAAATACATAAAGGTAAAGCTTTTATTGTAAGGTCAGACCATTTACATTGATTTTTTTTTGTTACATTTGGAAGATTATGAACTTGTTCTCAACATTGATTGGTAGCAAACCTTAAGAGATATTAGTTGAAAATTTTCCAAGTTAATAATGAATTTTTTGTTCAATGAGCACACAATAGAGTTACATGAAAGGCATAGTGGAAAAATTACTATTATCACAAGTCATAGGATGAAGAAAGTCCTATGAAAAGTGGGACAAGGGTTTTTTTGTGCATTTATACAATGCAAAGATGACAAAATCTCATTCTACGAAAGAGAGAAGTTGATGCATTATTGCTTAGATTCTTTAATTTATTTGTTAATCCTATAGGTCTACCCTGAAAGAGGGCATGTGATTATTATCTTGCTTTATTTTCTAAGAGTGTGCCTACTAATGTCTGACTCGATCACCATCCATATTCCAAAAAAAAAAAAAGAGATTGAGAAAATTATGAAGAAGATGTTGGAAATTGGCATCATTAGGCCTAGTGTTAGTCTTTACTTCTCTTTTGTTCTCTTAGTAAAGAAGAAAGATAAATTCTATAAGATGTACATGGACTATCAGGCATTTAACCAAGTTACTGTTAAAGATAAATATCTTATTCTTATTATGATGAGCTACTAGATGAGTTAGGAGGTGTCCAACTATTTACTAAATTTGATTTAAGATTAGGTCATCATCAAATTTAAGTCCACAAGGAAGATATTCAAAAGATATTTTTTGAAACACATGATAACTATTATAAGTTTTTGGTTATACCTTTTGAGCTTACTAATGCTCTTTCAATATGTCAGAGTTTGATTAATGACATATTTCGAGTACATGTGCATAAGTTTATCCTTATATTTTTTAATAATATTTTGGTGTACAATTCTTCTCTTAATGCTTATCTATCACATTTATAAACTATATTCATTACTTTGAATGAGCATTTTTTGTTTGTTAAAAGTCAAAGTATAGTTTTGCTAGTCAAATAGTGAAATATCTTAGTCATGTTATTTCTAAAGAAAGTGTGGTAGTTGATATTTCCAAAGTTCAAGTGATGCTAAATTGGTTAGTTTAAAAAATAATTAAAGCATTATGTGGCTTTCTAGGATTGGCTGGCTATAATTACAAGTTTATATATGATTACGAGAAGATTAGTACTGATTTAATAACTCTTTTAAAGAAAGAGTCCTTTAAATAGAGTGACAAAATGATGAAAGCATTTGTTTGTCTCAAGCATGCTATGACCACTACACTAGTTCTTACTTTACCTAACTTTAGTAAGATATTTATTATTGAATATGATACTTTTAAAGTTGGAATTGGTGTAATGTTGATATAAGAAGGTTGTCCTATAGCCTTTATCAGTAAGGATTTATCACCAAAAAAAATTTAACATGTCTATTTATGATAAAGAGGTATTAGTTGTGGTTTATACTGTTACAAAATGGTGTCTTTATTTGATTAAAAAGCATATTCAAATTTGGACTAACCACATAAGTCTAAAATATTTATTAAAAATAATGAATCTCTTTTATGAAGTTACAAAAGTGGATCTCTAAATTGTTGGGATATGATTATGAGATAATTTATAAGAAGGGAAACAATAATCTTATAATTGATGCATTATCTCACATTACGGAGAATACTAAGTTAGTGGCAATCTTTATTTATTCTTTTAATACCTTTGTGCAAATTAGAAATGAGTGGTGGGATGATCCATAAATTTGAAAAATCATTGAGATACTATAAACTTATAGTATAAGGGAAAAAAGATGTTTCTTACTAATTCTCGTTACAAGAAAATAATATTATAGGAGTTTCATGCATCTTCAGTTGCTAAACACTTGGGAATTCTTCATACCTATAAGCATATTTATTATGAATTTTCTTAAAAGGGTATGAAGAGAAAAATAAAAAGGTTTATAGTTGAATATGATGTTTGTCAATGTCATAAGAGTGAATTTATAGCATATCTAGGTCTTCTTCAACCTTTAACTATTTTAAAAGAAATTTGAATAGATATCATTATGGACTTTATTGAGAGACTTTCATTGTTCTAAGATAAAGTAATTATTTTTGTTATTATGGATCATTTGACTAAATATGCTCATTTTTGTACTATTAGTCATCCTTATCTGACCATTACTATTACCTGAGTTTTTTTGTTAAAGATATTATAAAGCTTTATGTTGTTCATAAATCTATTATCATTAATAGAGATAAAATCTTCACTATTAATTTCTAGAATGAGCAATTTCATTTGTAATGGACACAATTGAATATGAGCATTGCTAACCACTCGTAGATGTATGGATAGATTAAGGTAGTTAATAGGTATTTAAAGAACTACTTTTGCTGCTTTGTGAGTGACAAGCCAAAGAACTAAGTGAAATGACTTCCTTAGGTTGAGTGGTGGTTCAAAACCACTTATCACTCTTTAACAAAAATGTTCTCATTTAAAGTTATTTATAGTCAAACCTCGCCTACTCTTACAAGGTACACAGTTAGGTCTTTTTGTGTGGACTAAGTTGATAAAGACTTACAAGATAAGCATAAGTTGCTCCAACTTTTGAAGGACAATCTTATTGCAACTCAAGCTTATATGAAGGAGCACATTGATATAAATTGTATTGAATATGAGTTTTTAATGAGAGATTAGGTATATCTCAAACTTCAACCATATTGGTAATTGTCTATCAGTGTTCACTCATTAATGAAATTATCATGTTGCTTCTTTGGCCAATAAAAGTTCTTCAATGCATTGGTCTTATTGTTAATTATTTTGACTTACTAGTATGGTCCAAACTACATCATGTTTTCATGTCTCTTACTTAAAGATTAAATAAGTAGAGAATATGATTGAAAAAATTGGTTATCAAACATTACTTCCATTAGAGAGGTTAATGTTCAGCCATAAGCTATCTTGAACTAACATATCATCAAGTGTAGAAATTGAGTTGTCACTTAAATCCTTTTTCAAAGGACTAATTTCTATTTAATGATGCTACATAAGAGTTTTATTGCAAAGCAATTTATGAAATTTATGAAAGGTAGTAAAATGATGCACTTTCCTTTAATTTTGAAATTTAATAATTATCTTTTATTATTTTCAAATTAATAAACATAAATACTTCTATATTTATGGGCATAATTCATGAAGTCTCTTTTAGGAATAAATTCTTTTTTAATTATCAATCAAGTTAAACTCTCAAGTTTATATATATGGAATGCCCTATTACTTTTTCATTCAAGCAATTAAATATATCAAAACTTTTAGCTTATTAAAGGTTGATTCCTTTCAAGTGATCATTAGATGTTGATCCTATTGAAGAAATCAATCCTTATCCTTTATTTTATAATTTTCTTATTTTTAATCCTTAGTTTCTCATCATCTACAATCTTAAAGGAAAAGAAGATGATGATACAAGTCTGATAAATGGTAATTATCAAAGATAACAAGATTTTGACTTGTGAACAATGACAATCTTCAACACAACAATAAAGATGATGATCCAAACGACATTCATAGACTATCAAACAGAGGATAACAACAACTAGGCGAGCCTTATAAGTAGTTTTGTCATCATTGATAAAGTCTTTAATGGCATCAGATGGGCTTTCTTCCATTTTTTCTTTCTTGTTTCCTTTGGTCCTTAGTGACCTCATGTTTGACTTATATGTCCATTTTTTTGAAAATTATTTTGTTGGACATGTTTAGTCATGTTCAATGTGTATTCATTATGTGACCATGCTTCTAAGTTGTATATATCTATATATCAATTGTTCGACAACTGCCTTAAGCTTTTAAGGTGATATGGACTTAGAACTCTGGGTTAGTATATAGTTTTTTCTCTTAGTTAAAACAAAGTGTTTGTAACTTATTTTTATCAAACAAAATATGAGCCTACCATGTTAATGTGGCTTTTTATCCTTTATGCCTAACCAATTCCAAATTGAAATAATGATATCTTATTAAATTAGATAGGTCTATATTTAATCAATCTCAAACTCATTTAAAAAAGTTTGACTCAAAATGTGATGTATTCCAAAAGTAACATGTACTAAAATAATTCAAATTCAAAGTGACCTAAACCTAAATTCTTCTAACTCAACTTGAAAAAACCTCACTTTTTTTTTTTGAAATTAAACTTTTTTGAAAAAATAAAATAAGTTTATTATTAAATATTTTCTTATATTTTTACTTATTCCTTTATTTATAGATACATAAGCAATACACATAATACATGAACATTATTTTATTTTTATATATTATTAAAATTATTATTTAATATTAATATTAGATTATTCATTTTATATAATTATTTATTTTTATTTTTATATTTATAATATTTAAAAATTTATTCACATATATACATATATATTATATGTATAATTAAAGGTATTTTAAATATGTCAATGTATGTTTTATACATATGTGTGTATGTGTATACACGTATTATAAATAATATAAATACATATAATATGTATAATATACTTACATATTTTTTATATAAATTAATATATAAAAATTAAAAAATAAATGATAATATATTACCACATTTTTTTAATATATGATAAAATAAACAATTAGTGGAAAAAAAAAACACATTTCCTAAAAAATTAAAAGGTTGACTTGTAAGTCATATGAACCTAATTCAAACCTATTTTGAATGTGTAGTTACATAAAAACAATTCAATGAAAAATGAATTAAATTTAAAGTAACTTGATTAAACTTATTCAACCTATTTGGCACCCCTACATAATTAATTTAATACACATTATGTAAATTTTATATAAGAGTTATTACTTATTATCGACCTCATGTTCAAAGCATTGTTTGAGTAAGTAAGTTACCAAGTAAAACTATGTTTCAATTGTTAAATTGATTCTTTTTGAGTGATTGCCATTTCTTTAGGTGTTAGGGCAACTTGTTAAGGTAACTCAAGTTATAAGCTTAACTTAGGTTGGCTCCCAACTATATCTTGACCTAATTATTTATTGATGAATAAGAAAAGAGTTTACATACAAATAATTTTAAAATTTTGTGTGTTGTTACAAATAGTCCAACTTTTAAAAAGATAATTTGGTACTTATAGAATTTTGTATAACAAAGTTAACCCATTATTAACATTATCAAACAAAAACTATTAAATGAAATGACATAACAAGATGACATGGAAAATAATTGACAATATATGACACATGGTATGCCATGTATCATTAAAATTAAAATTAAAAAAATAAAAATGTAATTAAATTAAAAATAAAAAATTATCATTCCTCTCTTTCTCACTCCTCCTTCCTCTTTCCTCCTTTATTTTCTCTTCCTCAAAATTTAACTAATAAGCTTAAAAAAATGGTATTAAATAAAAGAAGAGTTTCACTCTCTCTTGCTCTCTCCTCCTTTCTCTTTCTCTCTCTCCTGTATTCTCTCTCCCACCACCTTTATCACTCCTCCTTCATTTATGCAAACAAACACTTAAGTACATAAACAAATTATTTTCATTAAGAATGACACCGATAAATTTAACCATAAACAAATATCTTTACATAAAACTACTATTTTATCTTTTTTCCTTTTTCATCTTTTTCATAACTTATATCAAAGACATGTTTCAATGCTTTTACATGTTCTAATGCTTTTTCTAACTCATCAATTTCACTTATGTGGTCTCTTATTGAATTCTACCAAAGGAAACAAATAGAAAAATGTTAAGAGTTGAAGTGAAGACGAAGAAGAATTTCAGAGAAAAAGAAGATAAAAGAGATGAAGGAATTTGAAAAGAAAATTGAATTTGATAACTTCATAGATGCCCATGCTTATAGTAGGATAGAGAATATATACCTTAATTAAACCTATTGAGACTTAACAACCAATGATCTCTACTATAATTAGACATACCTATTTAATAAACTAATAACTAAAACAAAACACTTAATAATTCAAACACAAAATTATAAATAACACCTAATAAGACCACCTTATTAGATAACAACTTTGTCCTCAAGGCTCAAAAGAAGGAAATTGAGTTGAAATAAAGCTCTAATCCTCCTATGTCACTTCCTTATGAGAGAGATTAGCCCATTGCATTAAGACTTGAGTCACAAGGTGTATGATAGAACTAGAGGGTAGCTCAAGACAATAAGTTATAGAACCCATATTGGCTTCAACCTTAAAAGACCTATAATACTTTAAAGTGAGCTTTAAATTATGACACAAAGCAAGGTTGGATTGTCAGTAAGGATAAATTTTGAGATATACAAAGTCACCAATATCAAAAATCCTCTCATTTTAATGTTTGTTTGCAAATTATTTCATCTCTTGTTAAGCCTTAAGCAGTTGCTCTTGCTACAAAGTATTCATAAGTTATAGCTCTTGTAAAAACATCTCCATTAAAGTTACTCTTGTTTGGTCTAAGGTAAACTTAGCCGCTTAAAGAGGATCATAGCCATAAGGCTTTAAATGGGGACAAATCAAAAGGTGAATGAAAGGTGGTATTATACCACCATTTAGTCAAATGTAACCACCTTAACCATTACACTAACTTCTGAAATGTCATAAAGAGAAGATAAGTTTCAATATAACAATTTAACTTCCCATTTTGCTTATCAAATCGAGGATGATAAGCTAAACTAAGATAAAGGTTGATAGCCAACAAATGAAATAGCTCTTGTCAAAATAAACTAGTAAATATATTGTCTTGATCCAAAATAATTGTTTTTGATGTGCCATAAAGCTTATAAATATGTTCCATAAAGAGTTTTGCTACTTTAGTAGCAATGAAGGGGTGGTCAAGGGCAATAAAGGGATTATATTTACTAAATATGTTAATGATGACCAAATCATATCCTTCTCTCTAAACTTTGGAAGGCCTTCAATGAAGTCTATATTGATATTAATAGATCCCTAATTAAGGACCTTTAAGGTTGTAATAAACTAGGATAAGGGATTAATTCTCCTTTGCAATGTTGGTAGGTGTCATAAGTAAGCATCATTTGTCTAACATCTTGTTTCAAGCTAGGATAGTAAAATAATTTCTTAAGTTGACAGTAGGTTGTTTTGATATTAAAGTATCCTCCAAGAAAAAAGGCATGGAATAATAACATAATTTTGGCTTTTAATTGACCAAGAAAACCTAAATACAATATGCCCTTATATTAAAGGACTCAATTTTAAAAAGTGTAATTAGGCCTACCAAAGGAAAGAATAGTTAGGGTCAAAAGAAGTTTTGAAGTTAGATTATCCTACTCATAGCTAAAGACAACATATTGTAGTCATTCAAGAATTGTAATAAAGATAACAAAGCATGTCTTAATTGAATTAGGAACTTCTTCAGCTTATCTAGATAAGATATCAACCACCTTATTCTTACTATCTTTTTTTATATTGAATAGAATAGTCTAAACTAAAAAGTTTAGTAATACCTTTTTGCTATATATGAGCGTGAAGTTGTTAGAGAAGAAATTTGATACTTTTATATACAGTTTTGAATAAGAAATGTGCCCCTTTGAGTAATGGTTCCACTTTCCCACTATCATGAAGATAATTATACACTCTTTCTTATAAATAGACAACCCTTGATGTTTGGTATGCAAAAGCTTGCTAAGATAAGTAATGAGTTTCCCTTCTTGCTTAAGCATAACTCCTATCCTATTCTCATATGCATTTGTTTCTAGAATAAAGTCTTTAGAACAATTAGGCAAAGGCAAAATAGGTGATATTGTCATCATATGTTCCAACTCCTCAAAGACTTTGGTTGCTTCTAATGTCCAGTTAAATCCTTCCTTTTAAAATAAGTCAACTAATTGCTTGTTAATAGTATGATACCCTTGTATGAGTTTGTGATAGTAACTAGTAAGATAAGGAATCCTTTTAATTCCTTGGTAGAAGTAGGTTGAGACCAATTAATCATAGTTGAAATTTTATTAGGGTTAGTGCATAAACCCTTAAAAGAGATAATATGACCTAAGTATTCAATTTGGAATTGACCAAATTAACATTTAGATTTTTTTTTTTTTTGTAAGGAGTTAAAAGGTCTCAAAGGAGTTGGAGGGTATGAATTAAATGTCTAATATGTTCCTTAAAGTTAAGTTTGTATACTAAGATGTCATTAAAGAATACTAAAATGAACTATCTTAAATGAGAAGCAAAAATGTGGTTCATGAGAGATTGGAATGTAGTTGGGGCATTCATTAAACCAAAGGGCATGACTTTAAACTTATAGTGACCATAATGAATCATAAATGCTATTTTAGGAACATCCTTTTCTTTCATTTTAATTTAGTGACAACTTACCATCAAATCTATTTTAAAAAATATTATTGCCTTATATACTTCATCAAGTAAATCATTTATTATAGAAATGGAAAATTTATTCTTCATCATTAAAAAATTCAATTGTTTATAATCAACATAAAATTTTCAAGTTCCATGTTTTTCACCAAAAGTATAAGGGATGCAAAAAGACTTATGCCATGTTGAATTATGAAGGAATTTAACATTTATGACACTAATTTTTCAATCTCAGTTTTTTAGAAGTGTTGGTACTTGTAGGGGTTATAAGCTATTTGGTTAAGATAAAGGCTTTAATGGAATGATATAGTCATGTGATCTTTAAGGAAGTAAGATGGTAAGATCAACAAACACATCAATGAAGTGATCTAAGATAGTTTGTAGGATTTATGGAAGTTTAAAGGATTTAAGACTAGACACTAAACACCATAGTGCACAAATAAGCATGCATGTCAATTTCTTTCTTCCTCAACCATTTTTGCACTTTTTAACTAGTCATAAGTTTAAGGGTAACTCCTTATATAGTACCTTGAAATTTAATAAGTTTGGTCTCCTTAACAAACGATAATTTTATATTACAAAAGTCAAAAAAGACTAAGTTATGCAACTTGAGCTAATCAACACTAAAATCACATCATATGCATTTAAGGAAAAAAGTCTTAAGTTAGCAGTAAAAGTTTTCCCTTGCATTTTCCATTAAAATCCCTTACAAGTTTCATTGCTAGTGATTTTCTAACCATTTGTTGTCATGACAATTAGATGAGTGGAATTCTTTCTTTAACATTGTGCCTCTACTCTTATGACATTATCTAAGAAGCTATTTGTAGCTCTCCTATCAATAAGAATGATAAAAGTCTTCTTTTCCACTTATCCTCTTAATTGCATGGTGTTTTGGCCAGTCATACCCATGATGACATTAATAGATATGACTTCTACTAAATTAGAATTTTCCATTACCTCAGGCCTTTAATACTATGTTCATCTTACTTGTTTTTATTTTGAATTGTCAATCTCACCCTCTATAACATTAAAGAACTATTTTGTAAGGCAATGATGAAATTTTTTTTTGGCACAATTAGTTGTGATTGACAATGATAACTATTTTGGTAATGGTCTCTACCTTAAGGGAGATTCCAAAAATATGAACTTATTGTGGTATTTTAGACCTAATGACTCTAATAACATGGCCTTTAGGGAGTATTTTGCTTCTTAAAAAACCCATTTACCATTAACTTTAGGAGCTTAGCAATTTCATAAGCCTTACTTAAAATTTTAGGTTGTTATATTTGCACCATAAGATGGATCACATCATTCAATTCACTGATGAAATTAGAGATGAAGTAGCTTTTAAATAACTCAAAATTAAAGTTCTTCATTAACACCTTGAGCTCTTTAAATTGCTTATGCTACTAAAGTAATGAGCCAATCTGGTTAAAATTATTAAACCCCCTAATAATGTCAATCAATTGGTTATTTCCAAATCTAACACATAAGTTCTTGGAAAAATTTTCCCAAATAGGTTTTAAGTTATCTAATAACCACCCTTTGTGCCACATCTCAACTTTCTCCCCTAAAAGCATAATCATTTTTTAAGCTTCAATTCCTTACTCACATTATATAAGTAAGTATGTCTCACACTTGACAATTTATTCCTAAGAGTTGATATCCTCAAAATATGATAAATTAGCTTTTGGTGTTTATGATTGTCTAGTATCTATAATTAATCTTTTATTAGTCCTAAAAACATTATTACTTAGCGTAAACTCTTAAAGAGTAAGAAGTATACCTAAAGAATCTTGAGTAAGATCAACTATAAAAGAAGAATTTAAGAGAGAGAGAATTAAGATAAAGAAGAGGACAAAAGAGAGGAAGCAAATTGAATTTGATAACTTTTTAGATACTCATACATATACTAGAATATAGAATATATACATTAATTAGACTTATTTAACAGATTAATAATTAAAATAAAGTATTTAATAGTTTAAATACAAAATTATATATAATGTCTAAAAAGAATGATATAATTTTTTTTTTACCTTATAACTATTAGCCATTAAATATAATTTTAATAAAGGAATCATAAATAAAAAAAGAACCATAGTGTTATTAAATTTCTGTTTTCAAAGAATATGGTAATGTATGAAATATAATAGTAAGACAATGCTTAAATTTCTTAGCAATTGATAAGAAAAATGATGTTCATAATTTCTCTTCACTCAAATAGGAAAAAAGGGAGGAAAGAAAAAAGATAAGTGAGAACAAGATGATTGAGACTTTTTTTTTTTAAATTACATTTTAATTTTAATTTTAATATCATTAGACATATAACATCTTATGACATATCACTAATTTTTTATATTAATTTACCACGTCACATGGTTTAATGATTTTCTTTAAAGAAAGTTGGCCATGAGTTAGATGCATTATAAAAAGAGATTTACGGTTACTAAATTGTTATTTTTTAAAAATAAAAATAAAGTTATTACAATAAACAAAATTGTAAAGTGAGTTATTTATCTATGATTCTTAATTAATAAAATGATTAATTAGAATATTAACTATTTTTTTTTCATAAGACATTAAGTTTTATTAATGTCTTATGAAAAAAAAATAAGACTTTGTGAATTATTATAATTTGTGAATTAAGTAAGACAATTTTTGTTATATAATTTTTTCTATAGGCAATAATTATAAGACTTTGGCCTTAAAATTGAGTTGGAGAAATAATTTTAAAAAAGAAAATAACTTTAAAAAAATACTCTATTTAATTGATTTGAATGGTTAATCATTCAAATGAATAGATGAATCAAATAAGTTTTTGTTAAAAGTTTTTATTTTTTATTTTTTAAAAAAAATATATATATAATTATATTGTTTTATTAAAAGTAGTTGTAGGAAGTGTAAATTTAAATTTTATTTTAATAATATTTTATTTATTTTTATGTAATATAAAAAAATATTAATTATTTTTTCAAAATAAAAATTGACTCAATAGTCGAAGTGGGCATCTGTCGAATCGGACCCTCACCCGAATCCGACTCGAGTATAAAAACTATGCTCTGGGGGAGATACTGGATCACTGCGCCAACCTGCAAAAGAAAATTTTTGATTTTCCAGCGAGGACTCTGTAATGGAGGAATTTTATGCAACAGTTCGAGGGGAGAAGAGAAGGTGAGAGAGAGAGAGAGAGAGGTATACAGAAAGGACGGCGGAGCATAGAGAGGCGCAGGGAGACGGAGTTGAGGACTCTTGAGCTTAGACTTGGGCCGGATGCTTCGGGCTTTCTCAGTTTCGTTAAAAAAGAAAAACGAAAAGATGAAAACTTTCCTCTCATATTTTATGAATGAATCAATGAATTATTATTGCAAGGCCCGAGTTGAAAGCCTGATCCGAACTCTAAAACCGATCCGCTATATAAACGGCCCTCCTCGGTTGCTTCGGGGCGTCCGGTTTAGCTGACAGACAAAAAACATTCAGCGGAGGAGCGAAGACGGACTGAAAAATCCATCCGTCCATCCGTCCATCCGATGAGCGGATTTGCGTTTCCGGCGGCGAGGACAGACTCGAGTCACCATCGTCTCTACGACTTTGCTAAGTTGGCCCTCATCAAAATTTTCGCGCATCCTTATGCAACTGTCTCTCTCTCTCTCTCTCTCACCCTCTCTGTGCGTGCGTGCGTGCGTGCGTGTGTGTGTGTGTGTGTGTGTGTGTGTGTGTGTTTTGTTGTTTTCGGATTTAAAATTAGATGTGAAGTGAACGGACATGAGTTGTGAAGGTATGCGATTTGTATTGCGGAGGAGGAGGAGGAGTTGGAGCAGACAAATGGGAAACTGCTCATATTGGCCACTACATTGGAATAGGTGCTTTTACTACACGCATGTCCTGTCTTGATTTTTACTTTGTATGTCTCTGTATGTGCTTCTGCATACATGGATGATAAATAATTACCGGAACTTTTGATGGGTTTCTTTCTTTTATGATTATTATTATTATTCTTAGTGTGTGTGTGTGTGTGTGTGATTCTATGTAAATACTTGTAGATATATCGTCATCTGGAATAAGCGAGATGAAAATAGCATGGGAAAGTCAGAGAAAAAACTTCACTTCTGAGTTCTTTGAGGCTGACCCTTCCTCTGTAAGCTTCTTCGCCAACCCCCCCCCCAAAACCATTTTTTCATCTCTCTCTCTCTCTCTCTCTCTCGCTGCACATAACCGGTTACTTGGGTTCCTGTAAAGGTGCTTTCTTGAGACTTGTTTGGTTATCGCTTGTGTCTAGATGTTGAATGGATTCTTGATATTTAAAGGATTCAATGTGTTTGTTTTTGATTGGTCCTTGTTGATTCTGCGCATTTGACCTTGAAATCTATTGGTTGGATAGGAAAATTTTCAAATCAAGTTAAAGGAGAAGGCCAATCAGGCTGATCTAGTTTGCTGCTTACAAAATTTGCAGGTTCCAAAGCTATACATATTGCTTACCTCTTGCATGCTTCTGTTACAGTTTTTCCTTTGGGAGAAACCTGCTGATCTCGTCCATCATTATTTGTGATGGTCTGTTCTGGGTTGCTTAAGCATATTCAAATTTCTACGTGCAGTTGTGTTTTGAAACTGAAGAAAGTGCCTGTAAACTTCTCCATAATGTGTCATCATTGCTCAAACCAGGGGGCTTTTTCTTTGGTATTACTCCCGACTCATCTACTATATGGTATGAATGATTATCATTGAACGCCGTGTGAGCTCTTACTTTCCTTCACACACACACACACACATGCACACACGTTTCAATATGGACCATTTGTTTGCTGAATTGCTATCTATTTTGTTTTCTTTTTGTGAGTGAATTATCAGCTGATGGTTTGAGTACTAAAACTTCAAAGGGCTTCATTTCATAGTTTAATGTCATATCCTTCAACAGGAGCTACTGCAACAGCCATATTTGCATGCCATTTTGCATGAGCATTTTGTTCCAGCCTTTGTCATCTTTGTCCCAGGACCATTCAAAGCTTAACTGTCCACTTCTGTTCTGTCATTAAATCATGCATGAAATTTTAGTCTAGTAAAGGGGAACTTAGGTTTATGTTTGACAATGTGAACATGCAGGGCAAAGTACCAGAAGAATGTGGAAGCATACCACAACAGAAGCAGCAGCATGAAACTGAATATTGTTCCCAATTGCATCCGTTCAGAGAGTTACATGATAACCTTCGAAGTTGAGGAAGAGAAGTATATTTTCATTTGAGATGTTTAAAACATTTGCTTCTTCTTTTTCTTTCTTTCTTTTTTTTTTTTTATGTAATGGATGATTCTGTTCTGATTTATTCTTTCCTTCTCTAAAATTCAGGTTCCCATTGTTTGGAAAGAAATACCAGTTAAAGTTTGCTCACGACATCTCTGCAGAAACTCATTGCCTGGTTCATTTTCCAAGCTTGATCAGGTTAGTTTTTACTGTTACACGTGACAAAAATTATCATTTATTATGGGCAATAATCTATTAATGTCAATTCCGTACTACTTCCCAGGTGCTACCATGATCATATGTGTTCTAATATGATGATATTTCCACTTTGTCACAAAGTCTTATGCCTTGAAGGAAAATTGACAACAATCAATTGAAGTTGTTACTGAAGCATCCTTTTATTCCCAATATTTTTCTACATTTTGTTTCAAGGACTTGGTGTTTTCCTATATGCACTTATTTGAGTGATCTATTGGCTTAAAGTCTGTAAATGTCCCCAGGTTGGCCAGAGAAGCTGGTCTGGAGTACGTAGAGATTCAGAATTTGACAGAATTTTATGATGATAACAGGTATTTGAATTTGCATTTAGTCTTATGGTACTCAGAGCTCTGCAGCTACTTTCAAGATACCTTTCTTTGCTACCATTGGGCATAGGCAGTACTAACATTAGCTTTGTTCAAAGAACTCATTGTTTGGGCATGTTGATGAATGCTGGTCCTAACCTTGTTGATGCCAAAGGGAGGCTTGTCCCCCGATCGTATGATGTCTTAGGTATTGCATTCATTTTCTTCTACACTTATTTATTTCCCTTGCACTCAACCCAAGCATTTTATTTGCATGTTGTCATTCTGTTGCAAATTCCCTTTTCCAGGTCTTTATACCACATTTATATTTCAAAAGCCTGACCCAGATATTGCTCCCCCTCTGGCAACGCCATTGTTGCAAGATGAAACCTACAATTATGATGAGGCAAGCAATTCTCCGACTTTTGCAAATGCTGTATTGAGACTCTGTTCTTGTTATCGATGGCATAATTTTCTCGTTACAAATAGATGTGCTGAGATTGCTTATGCTGTTGCAGAGAGAATGGCAAGAAACTGGATGGAGAGAAGATGAAATGAACGTACACGCTGAACCACCTCTCGGTTTAGGCAAGATCAGCGAACAAAAGGGAATATTAGGTCCTGGCCCAGCAGACCTGCGTTTCTCAGAGGCACTTTAATCAGGCAATGGCAGAAACTCGTGAGAGAAGATTTCATGCGTCCGAAGGGAAAACATCTGCTTACCAGGACGCTTTTGTTTAGTGTGTAATCTACATGATCATAATTATAAATTTGCAATATATTAAGGATTTTGAACACTAAATATTCTTTGTTCTTTTAGTTTCTGTTTTACATTGTTTATTTCCTCTGTTTTTTTTCAAGGTTCCAGTGGTGAAAAATGACATTACTTTCCTATACAGCTCGAGTTCAGCAAAGGCCAGCAATTTTGTCAAACCAAATCCTCCCGAGCATACTAGATTGGCCAACTGAAATTTGGCCAGGGATTAATCATTCTAAAAGGATCGCTAAAAGGATCTCTCTAAAATAAAGGCATTCAAACAAATAGCAAACACTATTCTCTAAAATAAGTCACTTTAGGTAAACCATTATAGAGAAATTTCCCCAGTGCTGTTGCAATCTTGTTAAGATACATGCATATAGAACGGTGTGGGTAGGATAAAGGTTCCATTCACTTTAAACCCCTCATGGTCTCGTGCGAAATTGTGTATGTGCCAGTGGTTTATTACGTAACATCAATAGACCGCTGGAAAGCAGACTAGAGGATCTCACAATGAAATGCACCGAAATAGTGTTACTCTTCGAGTTCAAGGATCTTCACCACAGAAGTGTCACCAATCTTTTGGCAAACAATAACTCGGTCATGTGATTTTATAACACCAGCTGCCATGCCGTGATCTAAAGCAACCTTCAGAACTGACTCATTTGATGCATTGCTCGAGTTGGCCTGCATCAATTACATTTCGATTTCAACACCGAAAATCATTCCAACAAGAATATATCTCCATGACTTAAACATTCAATTTGTAATTCCAACATATGTATCGCTGATGCATATAAAAGTAACAAGGGTTGGAATACCACAAATTCACCAAAGTTACATGCCACCTGTGATCAGTTCAAAGGCCATTTTGAATAGATTCTTGGTTCACCAGAAATGGGCATTTTGTGCTGATAGAAACATAACTCGTTTCCTACATATGGACCATTATTTGCCAATTGTCCTTTTAATTGCATCAATGGCAATTGCAGTCAATTGCAGGATTTTGAAGATTTATGAACTTCAATGCAGTTCCATGTTACAAACTAATTCCCAAAGGTTGAAATCAGAAAACAAGGGAGGTTATTCCCAAAGGTTGTTAGGTCCTACTTCTATTCCACTTTCTTAGTCACTAAATAGAAAGACTATTGAACTGGCAAGGGACGAAGTGACTAACACGGAAAATGCTTACCGGATGTTGGGGGTCTGCAAGCAAGGGAAAAAGTCCTCTAACAATAAGTGACTGCCTGGCCTGCAACAGAGTTGGAAGGAACAGGAATTTTAAGCTCCAAGTTCATTTGATGGAAAACAAAGTTAACAGAACCAATAGAACAAAATTTGAACATAAAAGAACATTTAATAATGTCACAATTCACAGACACTTAGAAACTTCTTACTTAAATCTTGCTCTACCCGACCTAGAGCAAAAACGTAATGTTTCCACTCTCTTGAATGTGGCCAAATAACTTTGCTTCAACAGAAGCTACATACATCCATTGAAGGGTAATGGCATACCTCAAAAGCACCAGTAAAGGTCCATCGCAGTTGATCTGTCTTAAGCCGAGGGATTACAACTGAAATCACAGGCATTGTTGGCCTGTACTTTGCAAGCAATCTGGATTAAGACAAAATATATTTAAAATCCCAATGAAGTCCTATGTCATATTTGTGTGTGAAACTCATCTGATAGAAAAGCTAAAAAAGAACCCCCAGTCTGAAAGAACAACCTTGCAGTTCTCCCTGATGAAGTGAAGCAGATAATTACAGAGGCCTTCACCTTGATGGCTGCACGAACCTAAGTTACAAAAGGTATAATTATATATATATATGCATAAAAGGAGACACCAACAGGTCAGCGGAACAAGAAGCATAAATACTCAGTAAGATACTGCAGAAAGTATACCGCAGAGGAAACAATGGATTCCAAATGGCTCATTGGTTCTCCAATATGCTTGACAGCTTTTTTGAAGTAGGCATCTTGATTGAACACCTTTTCTGCCTGCATATTAAAATATAATAAGGGAAAAAACAAAAATGAAAGTCCATGCCACCTTCTGAATTAAGCATATGGACTAATGACCAAAAATCTGTATAGCCATCATGCTGTAGCATCTTGGTAAGCCAAAAACATACAAATATAGAATGGACAGAACTTGACATCCTTTCCCCCTTAATGTTCAATTTTTCCATCTGTGTGTCTGCTCAGGGGAAACCACAGACATGCATAGTTCCACTTCAAATGATCTAAGTGAGCCCTAACCAAACATGAGAATACAACAGACCAATCCTCTGGGCCTAAAATGTACATGAAAAACCATGCAGCTACAGACAACGTAAATCAAGTTGAGCAGACGGATTGTCCTATTTCTAATCTTGCACAAGTGTGCACAATGCTCTGAACATACATGGGCTCACCTGCCCGCCTGGGGGGAGGGGGAACAGGATGTTGTGAGAACATCAAAACAAAAAAACTAAAAAACTAAAAAGAAACAGAGAGATTTAAAGAAAGCAATATAAAACTTGCCTCAGCACATATTTTTCCAACAGTAGAAATTGTCTCTACTGGATACAGTCCCCGTAGGGTCTCTGCACCTAGAAGAATTGCATCACTCCCTAGACCAACGGAAAAATGAAAGGTTATATCCTAAGTTGCATGGGGAAGATATCTGAAGAGTGTTAAGCAATGCCAGATGAATGCAGAATAAAAACACCATAAGCAGCAGAATAACATGTTCTATATAAAAAGTATGTGCATGACTGAACAGAACAGCAACAATGGTGACAGCCACCCACCACAAGAAGCAAAAGGCAACACATTTTATGTCAGAAGACTGATATTTACCATCCAATACTGCATTCGCAATGTCAGTTGCTTCTGCACGAGTAGGTCTCAAGTTCTCAGTCATACTGTCCACAACACGAGTAACAACAGCAGGCTTTCCAGCCATGTTGCATTTGAAAAGAACAGCCTTTTGAAATAGAAACACCTGTCCACAAGAGGAAAAAAGCAGAGTTGGACTTGGATTTGCTATTTCTATTTCTATTTCTATTTTTTTTTTTTTGTGCTCTAACTTTGGGAAAATTTTACTGGAGCTAAATGCACAATCATGCCAAATGTAGACGAGCAGCATGCCAATAAAGGCATCCCAATGCATGAGGCTCCCACATTTGTGAGGTCTAGGGAAGGATCAGAAGTACACAGCCTTACCTTTGATCTTGAAGAGGTTGTTTTCAGGACTCAAACCCATAAGCAGTAGGTCATAATGGTGTAACCTTTCCTTTACACCAGGACTCCAACATGCCAATCCACAGTCTATTTTCATGTTCGTTCTTATGGGGTATTAAACACTAACTCCATAAAACTACAGCAGCAGATCCTCAATTGTCATTCAGACATGGTAAATTAATAAAAAAATATGATATGAATTAGAATAAATGTCATATGCCAGTGTCCTAGTAGACACAATCTAGTCAACAGAAAAGCATATGCCAGAAACTGTACTAATAATTTAAAACCCCATCATCTATGGTCAGTCTTTGGGCCCTCAGGTCTTTCATTAGAGGTCCTGCTTGGGTTTGAGCCTCTTACTGAGATGAACCCATCTTAAGACTCGGGTCAATCTACACACATGGACAGATAGCTACATGAGTTTTTGTTCAAGTCCAAGAGAGTAAAAACTATATTATGGTTCCATATCTTGTTAAACATCAAGGCACTGAGAAGATTAATCAAACAAATCATAAGATTAATATATCTCCAAAATACAACAACGATAAGTTTGATAGATAAACTGGAAGGTAAAATATGATGTAATTTGTATACATATTAAGGATTTCTTAGAGAATATAAAATATCCAACTGAGAACTTATTGGCTGGCAAAATTACCAACACAAACCTTCTCTGGTGGGAGATCTAACCCCAAGTTTCCACGTGAAAAGATGATACCATCTGCTTCGTGCAGGATCTCATTAAAATGATTTAGTCCCTACAATAATAAATGAGAAAATAGAAAGTAGGGTCTAAAGATTACACTCATGTATGGGAAATTCAATTTGTAAACAAGAGCTGACACACCTCAATCTCACCTCCACATTTTCAATTTTAGCAAAAATTTGTGTTTGATGGAGGTCTCCAAGTTTAGAGAGAAAGTCCCGTGCCTGCATAACAAAATGAATAGCCACTATCAACTCAGCAAGAGAAAACAAGAAAGGAGTGTCAAAACCCTGACCACAAAACCATTATGTGTTATGGCTAGAAGCTGATCTGTAAGAGCAAACATGGTAGAGGGACATAGTAGAGAAAGATTTACATAATATAATTGAGAAGAAAAAAACTAGCCACTTCAAGCTTAAAAACTCTTACATGGCGAACATCTTCTGCATGCCGGGTGTATGAAAGAGAAAGGAAGTCTATCTTGTTTCGAAAACCCCAAGTGGTTATAACCTGATATCAATCATTAGAAAATGATGAAGCACTTGACAAGAGAAGTAAGCACTGTGTTCCCAACAAGAAGTTATTACTACTTGTACAACTGCATAACCAAGATTTGCTGACACCATTTAAAAGATGGGAGTTAAATAGATATTTAAGATTTTGTCTCAAAACTGTTACACAATTAAAATTTCATTTCGAGACAGATTGCATTAGGTGCAAGAAAACAGCAGACACCTTATAATATAAAATTGATCCTATCAGGGGAGGCAAAATCAAGCGAGAAGTCCACAGGTAACTAAAACACCTTCTCAAATTGTAGATTAGTCTCAGATAACATTTCAAATAAGAAGACCAATACCATATCCTACGGTATTCTTGGACTAAAACCAATACTGATGAATGATAAGAAACAGGCTTAACACACTTCATAATGCCTTCGACAGGTTTAAGAAGCCCAAGTGAATCAAGTAGGAATACCAACCTCCTTATCTTTATCAGTGAGCGTAGGTAGGTCAATACGAATCTGAGAGACATGCAGAGTATACAGCGGGCCATCCAAGGTAGCTGAATTCTTTACCAGGCAAACCACATCTTCACCACTGATTTCAGTGACCTGGATCATCAAGTTGAAACTCCATGAGATACTTATTAGAACACAAAATTCTCATATAATTCAAACTAGAGACTAAATTATAGAGAGTTCCTAGGAGTCAAGCGTATGTTCATCATGTTGCTTATAGTTGAAATGGATAGGCAACTAGCAAGTTCAAGAAACTATTTTGTCATCCTAAAGAAGTGACAGGCACATGTTGCATGAACCGTTGGCAACTTATTATAACTAAAAATTTTCCTGTACACCCTTTGGCTGCATAACCCATCTAGCATTCACTAAAGAATTCAGCCAAACCCAAATGTTGGCTTACCTCCAGCAAAACAGAAGTAGTTTCACTTCCTGTAAACAGATATTGACCAATAAAGATAGTGTCTTCTTTCTTCACCGCCTGCAAGAACATGCAATCAATCTTGGAATTAGAATGGAACCACGTATCATATACCAAACATCCATATTTATCTCAGAATCTATAATTTTCATTGCAGAACTTGAGAGTAAACACACGGGGGGGAGAGAGAGAGAGAGAGAGAACAGGCAGAGGAAATAAACAATAGGAGAAAATAAGGCACTCTCTATAAAAGTCTACCCTCCGAAGCAGGGTAATTAGATTCTAGATTTTAATTGAGTTTGGCAAGCAAAACCACCAAATAATGTTGCATTGTCATCAGAATATAAAAAATGTCCATGGTTATCAGAAACCCCAAACTCACCACCTTTCATGTCCAATACTCTAGTATAAGCAACAGTAGCTTTAGCTATTACTTGGTGACACATCCAATTGCCCAACCATTATGACCAAACAACAAACACAACGCCAGGTTGAAACTACTATTTTAAGGAAATCCCCAGCATATTTGAAATTAAGGTCATTTTACTATACAAAACAGAAATGCCACATTTAATGTAAAGAGGTTGTTGACCTTGGCCAATCCAGTAAAATTTATTGGCAGCAGATATGAGGTGGCTTCTTTATTTTGATCTGGAGTCAGCACAACAGTGGTATCTGCCTCAAGGGAAATAGGGTGCTCAGTTTTATTGACGACTTGTAACTCTGGACCCACCGTGTCCAGCATAACCTGATAATTAAGCCAAGTTGTGGGAAAAGAGAAAAAAGAAAAGTAGTAAGAATTGACAACTAAATGTACATAAAAAGGCTTACATACCAACAACTGACACATTAGCTGCTGAAGTAAACAAACAACAGTTAAGTACATGTGCAAAGAACTTAGAAAGGAGTAGACTGGAGCTTGTAGCATGAATACTTCTACAAGGGAACTATAAATATCAAACTCTAATGCCAAAACTTCTTAAACACCTCGCTAAAAGTGCCCAGCACTTCATGAAAAAATTCACTAACACAAATTGAACTTCATAAACGCATCTACTTTGTTCTCTGCAAGTCCTGTGAACTTACCATACATAGAAATCGACTTTTACAGCTAACAACGGCAATGCAAGTTTAACAGGCTTTCAATAAATTCCAACCAGAGTGCAATTAGGAATCCTTAGATGAAGAGAGAATTGCTTGCTGCACCTAAACCATATTATATGAATTTATTGAAAGAATTAGACGACGATTATGAGCCAGATATGGAGAAACACTTGTAAGGAACTGTCGCTGATGCAATAACAATATGGAACAGGAGTAACAGAAGTTTGATTACAAATCAAATGTAAAGGGAGACAAAGCTTACTGCACAAAGCTTCTTGGTACGCTTGACTGCTGCTCTCAGGTTGTCCAATGTCTCTTGGTGATATTGAACGTGACCCCATGAGAAGTCAAATCGCGCCACTGAAGGAGAAGCATCGTAAGTTAATTAAGGGGAACAACCAAATGAGAATTTTCGACTTTGGATCAAAGTAATTGAAAACCAAGAATTAGAAGTGAGCCCATACCGGACATCCCCGCCTTCAAGCAATCAGAGATGATCTCAACGGTCCTTGATTTTGGACCAAGGGTTCCTACAATCTTAGTCATTGCAGGAAAGAAGGTCTGCACAAAACATTTCGTTTCGGCGTCATAATCTACGATAGTTGCCCATTGTCAGAAAAGAACGCCAAAGCCAAACATGTGTGGGGACAGAGATGTAGAAAGAGGGAAAAATAAAAATGCCAGAAAAATCAAGAATCTAAACCAAATAAAAAAATAAAAAAAAAGAACAAGTACGAGGAAATCAGAAGGTAACAGAAAAAAATAAATAAATCAAGAAAGCCATTCTTCACATTTCTTGACGAATGCATTTCTTGCTTTCCCTTCTTTCTCTCTCCACTCCCAAACATTTTCTTGACAGCCAAACAATCTTTTTTTTTTTGGTTACTAAATTAATCTTCAGACAATCCAAAAGAGGAAAAGAAGAAGAGGAAGGATTATGAAGTAAGATAGAGAGCAAGAGAGGAAATGTCAACAATCAAAAAGAACCAGAGGTGCTTCTGAAATTCCTAGAACAATAAAAACGAAAATGTTGGATGACAGACGAGTTAAAGAAAGTAAGTAGATCTTTGCTCTTTAGTTAAAAGAACAGTAGCAGCAGCAGTAGCTTAGGCTTACTGGTTTTGATGGCTCGAGAAGGGAGGCCACCCTTATCGGCTCCTCCATAAGCAAATTGTAAGGATTCATGTTTCTTGAATCTTGATCAACAATCACGACTTCGATCCCACCGCTTCTCAAGCTGTAGCTTTAGCTTGGCAGTCACTATACAAAGATCTCGCAGACAGACAATACAGAGAGAGAGAGAGAGCGTGTGAGAGAGAACGAGTAGGCGGCGTGACCGTGAATTGGACCCATTTCATAGGATTTCCAACGGTCCCATCTTCGTCGCACATCTCTATTCATTCGAAGCATCAAATAACTGAAGCCGTCGATTCTAGATCTTATACAGAAGCTCACGAGAACTAGTATGAGAACGCCCTCAGCATAAAACTACTACAACTCGGGATTTGACCCGATGACGTTAGGAAAGTCTCACTTGAAAACCCGTCGACTGCTTCTTGGTTTAATACGGTGGGTAAATTGATTTGACCATTTTGCCACTACATTAATGCTCCGTCCTGTTTTGCGGATCGGTTTGGGTTTGGGTCGGTTTGATACTTTTAATCAAACCAATCCGATTTAACCTAAAATATAAAATAATTAAAGAATAATTTAATTCAAAATAATCTGATATAAATTTATATGACTTAATTTATTTTTTAAAACTATACATAAAAAATGTATCAAAATAATAAATTAATTTTTAAGTACAATTTAATTTTAATATCAAATAAAAAAATTTTAATTATATAAAAATGAATTTTAGAGAGCTTGACTGACTGTTTTTAGGAACAAAGTAATGCAGCTTCTAGTTTCAAAGACGATGTCGGCATTATAAAACAAAGTTCATTTAGTTCGACTTTAATGAGTTTAAATATTTTTATTCTTGGATTGGAAAGTTGTGAAAAGAAGAATATTCTAAGATGCGAAGCACTACTGCACCTACCGAAAACCCAAAACCACGTTCCGAACGAGAAATCATGGGATCATTCACAATTTGTCTAGGGGATGGCAGGAACATGTAATGTCGAAGGTTCCTACTGTTTTTGCTTTTTTGGCTGCTTTTTTGATCTTCTGTGCTGTCACGTTCTTGATTTTTAGGCTTATAAAATGTCATCAATTAGCTTCCTATTGGCTTCTCGGTGCGTGGAAAGAAACAGGCATGAACCAATTCAGAGAAAAGCTACACTAACGCGGGATGACAGCAAATTTATGTTTTGATACCATTTTAGGCACAGTGAAAATGAGTAATTAAATGTCAAAACTCAATTTAACCTTCAAAAGTTTATAAAATGTACCAAACAAGAGGTACCAAGTATAGATAAATCATAATTGAATAACTTTTTTACTAAAAAAAAATTAAAATTTTTATTCGTAATAATTTTCTGATACTAAAAAATAATAACCCATGTATTAACAAATAAATATAAATATTTAAATTCTTAAAATTAAGCCTAAATCTACACTTTTAATAATATTCAAGAACTTTTAATTAAACTTGAATATCTTAAAAATTACCGAATGAAGTATAAAATAAGACTAATAAAAAAAATAAAATATCTCCCATTAGGCCATGCTTAGGCATGAGCTACAATGGATTGTGCTTGGCACAGCCCGCGAGTCGGAGTCGGAGGCTCTTGATCCAACCCAAGCCCTGATACCACAGCCTACAAATATTCGTTGTGGTTCGTGTCTAACCACATCCTGCAGGAACTTTGTTTTTTTTTTTTTTTTTTTATACTTTCTCTACTACTAAATTATTTATTATGGCTACTCGTGATTATTATGATCAAAATTTAAACGAGTCCCCTAAAGAGAAATACTGTTTCCACAAGATGTTCGTCATCAAAATTTTTATGTAAAATGCTGTTTAACCTAATTTTGAAAAAGTATCTAAAAACACTACTAAACCTGATGCTATGGAAATATATTTTTCATATAAGTGTGAATTAATTTCTCTTCTCTGTAGTATTAATTATAAATAATTGCTTTCACATGTGATATATGGCGTAATAAATATAATTTGTCATTTATTTGTGTGACTTGTCATTTTGTTGGAATTTAAATGAAGAATTTCCAACGTATAGAACATCATAAGGGTACAAATATTTCTCAGTATATTATGAATACCGTTTTGCAATGTGGTATTCAAGGAAATTTTTTTTTTCTATTTCTTCTGATAATGCTACTATTAATACTAGTGCTATTAATCTTTCAACAAATTCTTTATTTCAATTAGATGTGATCGTCATATTTTAAATTTATGTGTTCAAGATGGTTTAATAGATCTTAATTTTCACATTAGTGCCATTAGAAATGTTATCCTTTCCATTCGTTCATCCGGTCGAAGAAATGAGGAATTTAAAAGTATTTGTAATTATATTAATTTAAAAACAAAATGCTTGTTTTGGGTGTCCAAGTAGGTGGAATTCTACTTATAAAATATTAGAAACTTGTTTTCTTGTAGACGTGTTTTTACAATGTTTGTTGCTAATAATTAGCCAAGTCTGAACATTTTACCGACATTAATTGGCAAAATGTTGAAATTATTTGTAATTTTTTGAAAAAAAAAATTATCTTGCAACTAATACAATTTCTGGTGTTTATTATCCAATTACTACAAGAATAACCTTTTTGACTTATGCATTAGTTAACTGGAATTGCGAGATTAATTTTTTAAGATTTTATATCATAAAACTTTGTTAAATATAAGTTATTAATATTATATGAAGAATAAATCTTGGTCAATTTTACATAGCTTATCCTAATCAATTTTAAATGATTTGTAGTTTTGAAATGTAATTTTGTTCAATCATTTTGCTATAATTTATTTTGTAAACATTGTAATTGGAACGTACATATAGAGCCTTTTTTTATACTCAATTGGAGACTCTTATACTACATGAACAACTCTTTATTCTACGTAAGAAACCTTTTAGCTAACTCATTTTACATCAATTTGTACATTTCTTTTAATTCTACTCATAAGACCGTTAGCTCTTTTTTTTTTCTTATTTTTTATATATCATTCCCCACCATTTCAAGTTTTAATCTCTTTTTTATGAAAATTTAATATGTGAGAATGCTATAAGTTCCAATAGGTAAAACATTATTTGTGCAAGTTCAACTCATCAAAATAAGAGTATTCTGTTGAGAAACAACTATATTCTATTAATAGTGAATTTAAATATATTTATTGAAGTTTAACATAACTTATGAGTTTAAAGAGAGATAAAACTGAGAAACATACAAATACTTAATAGTGATAAAGATGAGACAAATCAAGAGTATGAAATAAGAGGAAGTAGAGGAAGTTAAATGGGCTACTCAGCTTTTCATTTATAGTTTTAAATGTTAATTTAACCTGTGTAAAATTGTTATATTTATTTTTTTAGAATTTGTTTTATAAGTATAGGGTTACTATTTAAAATTATAAATAGAGATTATATATATGTCATCTTTTTTTTTTTTTAATATTACATTGAAAACTTTTTACACTATATATGTTTATTATAGAGTCTCTTAGTTTGATGTTTTAGACTTCTAAGGATGTTAGGTTACTTTTTTCAATATTATAAATGAAACTTACATATGGACTTTTTTTTAATACTACATACGGTAATGTTATACTACATTGAGAAAGGTTACTTTCGTAAAAATTATTAATGTAGCATCCTTTTATATGACATTGAGAACGTTATAAAATGCTTTGTTGGTAGATACTTTAATATATTATAAAATGTTTCGTTGGTAGTATAAATGCAGTAGATGTAGTATATAAGAGAAGTGGACATTATATTGATTAGAAAAAAAAAACATTTAGTAAAATATTATGTAGCAATAATGAATATAAAAAGTGGTATAGTTTTAGTATGCAAATTGGGAGACATTTCACTATTAGATATATTGATGCATTTGATAGAATTGAAATTGATATTTTATATTATATATTAATCTTTTATACAATACAAAATCCTTTTTTATATCTTATATTTATAATCTTTATTCTATACCCGGGCATTTTGTACAAAATATAAGACTTATCTACAACATAAATTTCCATATGTACCACATATTTGACTTTTATATGGTACTTAATAATTTTTATATATGAATTTTATTTTATATTACAACAATGATTATTTATGTCACATTATTGGTTTTTACACTATACATAATCTCTTTATACAATAAAAGTGAACACAACATCGATGATCTTTTTTACTATATAAATAGTTTTTTTTTATTTATGTGTTAGCCAAATAAAATTGAAAGATTAATTTTTTGAGATTATACACCATAAAACTTGGTGAAAAATATGTCATTAATATTATTTGAAAAATAAATCTTTATTCATAAAAAGACCTTAAGTAGAAAGTGTATAGTACACTTGACTAATTAATAAGATAATATGTATTTGATATAATTAAGGATAAGTTGGAGAGAGTTAAAAATTTTTTCTTACTAAAAATATATGTTATAGAGAAAGTGTAAAAAATTGTAGTCATTTATATTAATAAAAATGCGTTATAAGCACTTTAAAAAATATGTTTGACAACTTTTTTGATGCGAAAAACTCCAAAAGGACGTGATTTAAGGACCCAACGCACACAAAAAATCAAAGAACAACCAGGAAAATTAAATCAGAGTTTAATAACACAAACCCTATACCCAATATTCGAAGGAATACGAACCTAGGATATTCAAGATGGATATGGACACCACACTCCAGAAAAGGAAGGAATTGGGAGTGATAAGTCGATTTGAACATCACAAGAAGAATTACCTCTTGATAAGTTTTTTAATTCTTCAAAGAACTGAGGGAGAAAAGTCCTTACTTTCTATTTCACTCAAAATTGTCTTATTTCTTGATTGTTTGATTTTCAAAACTTACAAGGGGTGCCTATTTATAAGTTTAGATAGCAATCCTAAAGAGGCAAAATTCCTATTTAGGAGAAATCCCTATTTTGGAGGAATTTCAGACTAATTCTAGCACATACAATAAACTCCTATTTAGGAGTGAATGTTATCACTTAGTCTAACCCATTAAGTAGTCCAATTATATTAATTAGGCTTGGCCTCTCTTTAAAACTTGAATTTGCACCATTTGAAACTTGGTTGGCCTGAATGTCCAGAATCAGCCTATTTAGTACTTCTTTAATATTTTTGGCCCTATCTCGTGTTATTGGGTCTTCTGCAATGTGCAATGGACCTCTTGTATCCATTGAAACTCTAGCTTATGTTATTGGGCCTTCTGGAATGTGCAATGGACCTCTTGCATCAATTGAAACTCTAGCTCGTGTTATTGGGCCTTCTTGAATGTGCAATGGACTTTTTGCATCCTTTAAAGCCTTCCACCCATCATCTCCACGGTTCTCATCATTCCCCCTTTCCTCAAAAGGATTCGTCCTCGAATCATCACCTTGTTTATACTTGATGATGTAAGGAAAGGTCTAAATGAATTTGATCCACTTTATATGTCTTTTACTCAACTTTTCTTGTACAAATAAGATAGGAACTGTACAATGACTCATGCTTTCCCTCATATATCCTTTGAAAATAAGTTCTTCAACTTGCCTTTCATGCTCATTTGTCTCCTCAGGATTACTCTTATATGTTGGCTAGTTTGGGATGGATGCACCAGGGATGAAATTAATTTGTTGCTCAATTCTTCTCTTAGGTGGCAATCCACTTGGGACATCATTATGAAATACATCTTTAAATTCCTGCAATAGAACAAATATACTAGGCAAAGATGGGTCAAACCTATTAGTGTTAAAATAAGTCTCTTTGTATTGTATGATCATAGGTTGTTTGGCAAAAGTTACTCTTTTGACATCACTTTCTTTTCCATAGAAACTTTCTGTTTTCTTCTCTTTCTCTTGTGTTCTCACGTTTTCTCCTCTCTTTTCTTTTTTTTCCAATTTCTCTTTTCTGTTCACTCTCAGTTTTAATCCTTAATTGATCCTCATAAACTTGTTGTGGTGATAATGGTACAAGAGTGACAAGTTTATCATTCATTACAAAGAAATATCGATTCTTGAATCCATCATACATAACTTGCCTGTCAAACTGTCATGACCTTCCTAATAAAATATGGCCTACTTGTATAAGCACAACATCATATAAAACTTCATCGTGATACCTTCTAATAGAAAATGACACGAGCACTTGCTTATCTACTTTAACTTCATCACTCTCATTTAACCATTAAAATTTATATGGTTTAGGATGTTTCATAGTAGGTAAATTCAACTTTTCAACCATAGTTGTGCTAGCAATATTAGTGCAACTCCCACCATCAATAATCATACTACATACCTTATCTTTGATGAGACATCTCGTCTGAAAGATGTTATCTTGTTGCCCCTCATTTTCTTCTTTCACTTGCACATTCAATGTTTGCCTTGTGATGAGAGCTACTCCATTAGCCAGATACTTCTCTCCATCACTTTCACCCTCTGATGATGGCATAAAATCATCATTTTCGTGGTCATAGGCACATTTTAATTGCCTTCTTGCTTTAGAAGCCTTATATTCTTCGTGCTTCCTTTGCAACTATGCTATTGTATTAGCTTGCTCCTCCATACTCTCACTCATATCATCAAATTTGGTATTCATGTGCTCAAATTGTTGTTGCATAACTTTGATCATGAAGAACATGTCAATAGCTCCCTCCTGAGCAACACCTTTGTCTTTTGAAGACATATTATTTTTTTATTTTTTCTGATTTAGAGCCAACTGATTTAGAGCTGAGTTCTGATACCAACTGATGCGGAAAATCCCAAAAAGATGTGGCTTAGGGACCTAATGCACACAAAGAATCAAAGAACAACCAGGAAAACTAAATTAGAGTTTAATAACACAAACCTTAGACCCAATATTCGAAGGAACACAAACCTAGGGTATTCAAGATGGATATGGACACACTCCAGAAAAGGAAGGAATTGGGAGTGATAAGTCGATTTGAACGCCACAAGAAGAATTACCTCTTGATAAGTTCTTTAGTTCTTCAAAGAATCGAGAGAGAAAAACCCTTACTTTCTATTTCACTCAAAGCTGTCTTATTTCTTGATTGTCTGATTTCCAAAACTTACAAGGGGTGCCTATTTATAGACTTAGATAACAATCTTAAAGAGGCAAATTTCCTATTTAGGAGAAATTCCTATTTTGGAGGAATTTCGGACTAATTCCAGCACATACAATAAACGCTTATTTAGGAGTGAATGTTATCACTTAGTTTAACCCATTAAGTAGTCCAATTATATTAATTAGGCATGGGCTCTTTTTAAAATTTGAATTCGCACCATTTGAAATTTGGTTGGTCTGAATGTTCAAAATCAGCCCATTTAGTACTTCTTTAATCTTTTTGGCCCTAGTTCGTGTTATTGGGTCTTCTGCAATGTGTAATGGACCTCTTGCATCCATTGAAGGTCTAGCTCGTGTTATTGGGTCTTCTGAAATGTGCAATGGATCTCTTGCATCAATTGAAATTCTAGCTCGTGTTATTGGGTCTTTTTGAATGTGCAATGAACTTTTTGCATCCTTTAAAACCTTCCACCCATCATCTCCACGATTCTCATCATTTTTAAACTTTGAAAAATGAACATAATACAAAATTTCCATTGATTCTCATAGTATGAGATTCTTGGATTGCGATTAATGTATTATTCAGTATAGTGATATCATCTAAATTATGAGAAAAATATGATTTGCTAATAATTAATTTATTGCTATTTTTGGAGATCTTTAAGGGCAAATATGATCCCATTTATTTAATCCTACATTGATTTTAAAGCATTTTTAGATTGATTCTAGCATGAAAAAGACATGAAAATTATTGTTTAAGTTTTTCTTCATTATTTTATATGTAATTTTTGTATATATTTGAGCTGATATATTTAGACATTTGTTTCTCTTATATATGTTATTATTTTTTTAGGACATTTTGCATGCGATGTGATACTGAAATGTATAATATATTGTAAAAATTTCATATTTTTTAGTTGTGTATTTTATGAGAAAAAATTTTTCTTGTTGTATGTTATTTTCCAAAATTAACACTAAAAATGACAATTTTAAGATACAAAATTTATAAATATAGAAAGTACTTGTCATGTGCTTTCTAATTATATATTATTTATCAATTTTAAATGTACCAATTTAGAATAATTAAGTATTAAAGTTTTAAATTGAATATGAAATTTTAAGAAGATGAACATTATTGATAACAAATTCCAATTTTATGTGTTTAGATGACTTTTCAATCACATATTTAATATATTCTTTTTAAAAATTAACCACACCAATGAATTAAGGAAATTGAATTATGATATGTATCAAAATATTACAATTACTTGAATACTAGTGAGTTCATTGTATTCTTTGGGCAAATAAGTGAAACCAAATGTCTTTTTAATTGATTTGGCGTAGGCAAAACTACTAATACATATGATAATTACCATTAAAAAGTTATCATGTGGCAAAGTTAATCAAAGTAAAAGAAAAAAATCATTATGACCTCATATTCCATTAGCCAATTAGAGAGTATCATGTGTCACATGATAGTTAATACAAATTTGTCAATTTATATAATTTTTTGACTATTATGAAAAAAATTATTTTTTAAAAAATTCATTATAATTAATAAGAATATAAAAAAATATAAAATTTGAATCCAAAGTTTTATAAATTTATACTTTACAAGATTTTAATATTATTTTTCATAAAATGGCAAATTATAAAAGTGATATATATTTTTTTAGTGTTAGTAATTTCTAATATCCTTTTAGAGGTCAATTGATTTATAATTTAGAACCAAAATTAGAGTTAAGTAACATAAAAAATAGAGTAGTAAATTTTATAATATATTTAGTTTATTCTAGAATCGAAATCAAATTTCCTTTTTAACCTTTTAGTTAAATTTAAAATCAAAATTAGAACAAAAAATTAAATAATAATAATATAATTAAAATATATTTAATAACCATAAAAATATAAATATAATTTATATTAAAAAATTTGTCTAGTAATAATGATAGTTATAATAATAATAGTTTAAGTTAGTAAATTATTATAATATATTTAATTACAATAAAAGTGTAAATAAAAATTATATTAATAAATTTGTTTGATAATAATGATATTTATCATAATAATAATTAAATTAATAATCATAAATATAAAAATTTAAAATAAATATATTAATATAAAAATTTTATAATAAAATATAATTCATTAATTGATAATTTAAATATTTAATAATTTTTACAATTTTTTATTATAGTACTAATAATAATAATTATTATTATTACACTATATATATACATATATAACTATTATTAATAATTTAATTATTATCATAATTTAAAAATATTAAATACAAAAATATTTATTATTATTATTATTATTATTTATTTTTATTAAAATTTTATTTATAAAATTTATTTGTTGTATTTATTTTATATAAATATATTCTATTAATATTTTATTATATTTTATCTATTTTGTAGAGAAATAAAAGAAGGAATAACAATGTGATTAATTAGGAGGAGTAGGGAAATGATGATTTTCATTTATAAAGAAATCTCATCATCATAAATATGAAAATAGGAATGAAATGTTCCTTTACTAGACACTAAGAATGAAAATCACCTATTCACATTCCCTAATAAAACTATTCTTAATTAAACGCCCCTTTAAAAATCATGTCTTAGCTCCTAGAACAGGTGCAATAACAATTTTACATAATCTTAAGGCAAAAATTTATTAAGTATAAGATCAAAGCCAGAGCAGAGAAAAGGTTTCCTGGTTTTGACATCAGTGCAATTTAATTACCTTTGGTTGACATACAAAAAATACACAGCATTCAAAACGTGGGTGCATTGCATGATATGTGGCATACATGTTTACATGGAAAATCTAAAGGACTCTCTTTCAGATAATTGATATCAAAATAAGTCACTCAATACATAGGCCCATGGTTCCCAATTTAGCTGAATCTGTTCGATTAAACAGAAAATCAAGTATAAATTGTTACAAGTAGAAGAGTGTTTACCTCAATTTTGTCGTAATATTTCTTGGAGGTAAGCCCAATTCAAAGCTCGACTGAGGGCAATTTCGTATTCCGTGCAAGGACAGTGCGGTGATAATAAAACGAGATGAGTCTGAAATAGAATTGATGCCACCATGCAACTTCTTCCTGGACTCTCATTGTTCACATGAACTAAAGTTCTTGGAATGAAAAGGTGACAAATAAATATGATCTCGGAGAAGAGAATGTTAAATAAACAATAGTTCCTCCCACAGAATGCTCACATTCAAATATTATTTGGACGAGGGAAGAGCGGAGAAAGGTGAGACACTTGCAATAAGTTGTGGGAAAATGCCACTCGAACCCAAGGCTACCTGGTTCTCCCCGAAATTTGTTGAGGCGCAGCGGTTGACAGGACATCTAGGGATAGAGCTTATAAATTTATAAAATTATATTCATCTCTCTCTAAGGAACTTGGCAAAATAGGCCCGTAACTTTGGGAGAAGAGGTGCCTGCCCCCTCACGAAGGGGGGCTGCGGTGAACAAAGCGTTCTATGATAAAAAAGATAATTCATTTAATTTGCGCATTATTTGAACACAATAAAGGCAGACATTAGCAAAGAGGACTTTTCTCACCTTTGACCTTTCCAGCCTTCCCCAGGTTCTGCTCCAGCTTCATTCTAATCAGCAGGTACCTCGTTCTCCTCTGCAATCGTGATGGTTCATCTAGGACGGTTTATTCTTTTGCCTTCTCCTGTTCTTCCTCTTCTTATTTCTCCTGGTTGGGCCATCCTCGTCCGCATTCCTTCCATTGCCTCCAGCATCAATTACTGAAGACTTTTTGCCATGCGCGTCTGTGGAATCAACCCTCCCTGAAGAATATTTATTAACTGCTTTATGCAGAACATTCCTAGAGACCAGTTTGCCACTCGATTCATTCCCAATCCCCTTGCTTGAAGAGTGAGCAACAGCTTCTTGGACGGTTAGTAATGTGATTTTGAATCTGGCTTGTGCTTATTCCTATGGGATATCTTGCTGCCCTTTTTCCTCTTTAGCGAGGCAATCATTACAGACCCACTATCTCTATCTCTATTAGAGAGAGAGGACTTTCTGGATTCCTGATGTCTTGCTTTCTTTCCAGTCCCTCTAATATTGGTCTCTCATCCACGACAGTTCGAGAAGGCAAGTTCAGTGAATCTAGCGCTCAATGGGAGATCAGTCTACCATGAATATGCGAAGCAAGCTCAAAGAAAAACATCTAATCAACCAGGATCGCCAAACCCATTTCTTGCATTTTATTCAAGAACGATCAAAACAAGGCAATTTAGGAAGGCACGCGGAAGATAATCAAAACCCAAGAATTCAAACCCAATTTCTTGCACACCCAAAACCAATTATGATCAAAAGACACAATAAAAAATGACATACAAAGAATGGCAAGCAAAAGAAACGCCGCAACAACAGGCTGAAAGGATTGATCAAAGTAAAGGTACCTGAGGAACTACAGAATAAAATAATAATAAAACAAGTTCCTGTATGCAGGACTTTCGGTAAAATCATAATGTTGTCTGCTATTTGGCGGTTAGGCACAAAACTTGTCTGCGTTGGAGCCACCCACTTTGGAAGGATTGGTTTCAACCTATTAACTATAACTTTTGTGAGTATCTTGTAATTCACATTGCATAAACTAATTGGTTGAAACTCATTGATTTGAATTGGATTTTCAATTTTAGGAATAAGAACAAACAATATCCTATTTATCTCTCTGGAAGGATAGAAGCTCCATTAACAATTTTAAGGGGAAAATTTTGAAACAAAATACCTAACATTCCCTTGCTCTCCACATTTTTTGGTAAGAAATTGCTTGGAATCCATCCACTTTAGGAGCTTTAAAGGAGTTCACATTAAAAAGGACTTATCTCCACATTTTTAGTAAGAAATTGCTTGGAATCCATCCATTTTAGGAGCTTTAAAGGAGTTCACATTAAAAAGGACTTACTTCACCTTAGATTTTGTAAAAGGCCGATTTAGGTGATGCTGCTCCCATGATTCTAACCTGGCAAAGCACTTTGACATAAACCTAGGATCAACTTTTATTAGGGAGTTGTCTTTGGCATACAACTACTAAAAGTAGCTACAGGTCATCCTCTATAAATCTGCCTCCTTAAAAACCCATATCCCCTAATCATCTTTTAGACTCTCGATTGTATTTCTCTTCCTTAGGATTATTGTCAATGTATAAAAGTACTTAGTGTTCCTATTACCATTAGAAATCTAGTAAGCCTTAGATTTTTGGAACCACAGGACTTCTTTTATTTTATAACATTGGCAAGCTGCAGCGATAACTTCTATTCCAAGGCAATTGGGCCCGAGGTATATTTTCTCTCCAAAGCAACTTGACAACCCTAGATTTTATTCAATATACATTTATTGCAACAAAGATGTTGCCAAACACCTGGCGATTCTAATTCCTTAGAGAGATTGAGAAGTCGTCTAGCACTTTTGATCGTGGTACTAAGTAATTATAACTTTTTTTCCATAAAATTAAAAAATTTATCATGTAATAGTCCAGCCCCTTTGAAGAGAATGGGTTTACTATTGGAGTCCGTAAGTATTTGTCCGGCTAACTTGACAAGGGCTTATATTCAGAATTTATGCAAGGTAAGTGACATATAGTTGCTTATGCTAGGTGAGCTGTCATTGAATATTACAAACAACTTTATCTAGTTTACAAGTGATATGTGTTTGTGGTGATCAACCTTGGACCCATTTATATTTTAGTCTAAGGTATCTTAAGTCAGTGAAAGCCATGCCTTTTAATTAGTAAGCAAATGACTTCCATTTATAGTGGCACACAGTAGCCCCTTCATGCTTCTCATTGAGGGATTTAATAGAGTTAAAATCCCCTGCAATCATCCATGAAAGAGAAATAGATGTTCCTAATAATTTTTACTTTGCCTATAGTTACCTATTCCTGGTCTTATCATGGGGGTTTGAATAGACTGAGTTGAATAACCAAGGGCCATGGCTTGGAGCATAATTGAGGCGAATATAAATTGCTCCACTTGCTCTATGACACATAATTGAATTCCTTTCATATTCCAAAGAAGTTAGATACTGTTAATAAAACCATGAGCTTCTTCCTTTAGGACTATTGTGAATCTAATTTCCTTGCAAACATTGTTTTACTTTAAGACCACTAATGCATGGTTTTATAAGAACCATTACAATTCTAGATTAAAAAAATACAAAAAGGAAAAAAGGAAACTAAACATTCCCACTAGTCTTAATTAGCCTACATATTCGAATCCTTTAGTCCTTATTTGTGACGAGAATCTAAGTCATGGGAGACTTTTCAACTTGTAAAACTAGACCTAAGTCTAGGGTGGGGGAATCTTCATAGTCTATACTAGTTCTAAACTCAACATTTAGTATAGAGGGCTAGCCCAATAGGCCTAGAGTAGAGGCCTCAACCTTATTGAGTTGTGATCTATCCCCTACATCCCATGCCATGCCTTGTGATGCACTGTTAAGCTCCCTAATGATGTGTATGGGATCTGAAGCCTCTAAATTAACAATAGCTTTCTCTTAAACCTCAGTGGACCCCTATATGATTTATTTCCTCAAATTCCTAGTTGGACTTAGATGGCATAGCCTAAAACTTTTTGCCAAATCAGTTTTTGGTTATGAATTTTTATTCCCCTTTATATACCTACTTTGATCTCGAGGCAAATAGTCCTTTGCCCTATTCCTTAAAATTTTGGTCCTTATTAGTTCATTTTGTCTTATGTATTGACCCACTAAGGTAAAGCCCTGTGTCTCTTTCATATATATAATCCCCTTATCACAACATTACACCATGACCACCGAAGTTGACTTTACTATTTGCCTAACTCTATTGCCAAGCTTCTAAATAACTTGATAATGATAATACTTAACCACTAAGTTTGGTAGCTAGATCCAAACAACACCTAGTCTATCTTAGTCTCCTCTGGATCAAAATCTAGCCACCATTTAAACACTGTTAGGTAATGTCCAACCACTACCTATGGGCCACCACCATAAACTTATGGTCTTTCTTATTATTTAGCTTTATTTAGCTTGGTTAAGAAAAACTCATTGCCAAGATTAATGATTAAAGTTATTGTAGACAATAATAAATAAAAGTGTAGCCAAGAATCTTGCCTAACAACTTGACTATGATTGTCCATTTCCATGGTGCTCTTATTTCAATTTTATTTGCAGCAGATAGGTTAAGCTTAGGGCAATCTCAAGGCCATATGTTATCTTTATCATTAGACATTAGCATTTTATCCTTTTTTTTAACATGCCATTTTCCAACTTTGTTGCACATGGAATCACTCGTGAATGGAAGAAGAAGGCATCTTGGTAGGAAATTTGACAACACTTCTCCTCACAAGTATATCTCTAATGCTAGGACCAAGTTTGCCATAAATGTGTTGGGCTTATTGGTCCCTTCTTATGTAGATATATAACCCAAAGTTTTTTACTTTATTTTAGTATTTTTGGGGCCATAACCCAAAATAATTAAAATGGGTATAAATACCCCTTTTAGCTGGAAAACTTGGCTAGCCAATTGTGAGGAAAAAAAAAAA
>JAHOYR010000002.1:8366859-8406185 GCA_023213295.1 Bruguiera hainesii | reverse complement strand
TTTTTATCACCAATCAAATCAAATGACCTTAACAATAAATTTAAGAATCAAAATATTCCATTTTTGCAATTTTTAGTATTTTAGAATCTGCTCGGGATAAAGAAATTGTTAATAATCAGTAGAATTTAAATTTTGCAATTTTCTGAATTGTCTCATTTGCCTCAATGTAATTTGAAATGATTTATAGAATTCCTGTTTTCAGACAAATTACTTAGAAAAAAGGAAAACCAATGGACACTAAAAAGTTGGTTCCCCACTCCCATATAAGGATATATACTTTACACAACCTTGAAACTTGAGATTGCTATTTATAATACTCATCTACTAAAATGTATTTTATGGAATTAAGTCCATTACTTGTATTTTTGTTCAATTGACATATTCGAATATTATATTTCGCATGTATTATATTTTTCTCACCAATGAAATCAAACAACACATTTAAAAATCAAAATATTGCACTTTTGCAATTTTTAGAATTTTAAAATCGGATAGAGATAAATAAATTGTCAATAATTTGTTAAATTTAAATTTTGAAAATTTCTTAATTGTCTCTTTTACCTCAATGCAATTTGAAATGATTTATAGAATTCTTGTCTTTAGACAAATTTGTTAAGAAAAAGGAAAAGGAGTGGACTCTAATAAGATGGTTTCCCACTCCCATCTAAGGATATATGCTTCACACAACCTTGAAATTTGAGATTGTTATTTAAAATATTCATCCACTAAAGTGTCTTTTATGCAATTAAGTCCATTACTTGTATTTTATAGAATTCTTGTTTTTAGACAAATTGCTTAAGAAAAAGGAAAAACAATGGACTCTAATAAGGTGGTTCCCCACTTTTATCTAGGGATATATGCTTCACACAACCATGAAACTTGAGATTGCTATTTATAATATTCATCCAATAAAGTCTCTTTTATGCAATTCAGTCCATTACTTGTATTTTTGTTCAATTAACATATTCAAATATTATATTTTTTCACATATTATATTTCTCTCACCACTTAAATCAAACGACATTAATAACAAATTTAAAAATCAAAATATTTCAATTTTGCAATTTTTAGAATTTTAAAATTTGCTAGAAATAAATGAATTGTCAATACTCCGTTGAAGTTAAATTTTGCAATTTTTTGAATTGTGTGCTTTGCGTCAACACAATTTGAAATGATTTATATAATATTCAGGCAAATTACTTATGAAAAACAAAAGCAATAGACTGTAATAACAAGGTTCTGCACTCCCATCTAGGGATATATGCTTAACAAAACATTGAAACTTGGGATTGCTATTTATAATATTCATCTACTAAAGTGCTTTTTATGCAATTGAGTCAATTACTTGTAATTTTGTTCAACTAACTTATTTAAATATTGTATTTTTCTTGCCAATCAAATCAAACGACATTAACAAATGTAAAAATCAAAATATTGCACTTTTGCAATTTTTAGAATTTTAAAGTCTGATAGGGATAAATAAATTGTCAATAACGTGTTGAATTTAAATTTTGAAAATTTCTTAATTGTCTCCTTTGCCTCAATGTAATTTGAAAGGATTTATAGAATTCTTGTCTTCAAACAAATTAGTTAAGAAAAATGAAAAGGAGTGGACTCTAATATGATGGTTCCCTACTCTCATCTAAAGATATATGCTTCACACAACTTTGAAATTTGAGATTGCCATTTATAATATTCATCCACTAAAGTGGCTTTTATGCAATTGAGTCCATTACTTGTATTTTTGTTCAATTAACATATTCAAATATTATATTTTTCACATATTATATTGTTCTCACTAATCAAATCAAACGACATTAACAAAAAATTTAAAAATCAAAATATTGCATTTTTGCAATTTTTAGAATTATAAAATCTGTTAGGGATAAATAAATTCTCAATAATCTGTTGAATTTAAAAGTTGAAATTTTCTTCATTGTCTCTTTTGCCTCAATGCAATTTGAAATGATTTATAGAATTATTATCTTCAGACAAATTACTTAAGAAAAAGGAAAAGTAATGGACTTTAATAAGGTGGTTCCCCACTCTTATCTAAGGATATATGCTTCATACAACCTTGAAACTTAAGATTTCTATTTATAATGTTCATCCATCAAAGTGTCTTTTATGGAATTGAGCAAAAATATAAGTAATGGACTCAATTAACATATTCAAATATTATATTTTTTACATATTAAATTTTTTTCACTAATTAAATCAAACGACATTAACAATAAATTCTAAAATGAAAATATTTCAATTTCGCAATTTTTAGAATTTTGAAATCTGCTAGTGATAAATGAATTGTTAATAGTCTGTTGAAGTTAAATTTTGCAATTTTCTGAATTGTGTCCTTCGCCTCAACGCAATTTAAAATGATTTATATAATTTTCAGCCAAATTACTTAAGAAAAAGCAAAAGCAATTGACTGTAATAAGAAGGTTCTGCACTCCTATATAGGGATATATGCTTAACACAATATTGAAACTTAGGACTGCTATTTATGATATTCATCCACTAAAGTTTATTGTATGTAATTAAGTCCATTACTTGTATTTTTGTTCAATTAAGATGTTCAAATATTGTATTTTTCTCACCAATTAAATCAAACGACATTAATAACAAATTTAAAAATCAAAATATTGCACTTTTGCTATTCTTAGAATTTTAAAATCTGATAGGGATAAATAAATTGTCAATAATCTGTTGAATTTAAATTTTGCAATTTTCTTAATTGTCTCATTTGCCTCAATGCAATTTGAAATGACTTATAGAATTCTTGACTTCAGACAAATTACTTAAAAAAAAGGAAAAACAATCGACTCTAATAAGATGGTTCTGCACTCCCATCTAGGGATATATGCTTCACACAATCTTGAATCTTGGGATTGTTATTTATAATATTTATCCACTAAAGTGTCTTTTATGAAATTGAGTCTATTACTTGTATTTTTGTTCAATTCATATATTCAAATATTATATTTTTCACATATTATATTTTTCTCAGTAATTAAATCAAACGACATTAACAATAAATTTAAAAATGAAAATATTTCAATTTTTCAATTTTTAGAATTTTAAAATCTGTTAGGGATAAATGAATTGTTAATACTCTATTGAATTTAAATTTTGCAATTTTGTAAATTATCTCCTTTGCCTCAACACAATTTGAAATGATTTATGTAATTTTTAGGCAAGTTACTTAAGAAAAAACAAAAGCAATGGACTGTAATAAGAAGCTTCCACACTCCCATCTAAGGATATCTTCATAACACAAAATTGATACTTGGGATTGTTATTTATAATTTTCATCCACTAAAGTGTATTTTATGCAATTGAGTCCATTACTTGTATTTTTGTTCAATTAAGATATTCAAATATTGTATTTTTCTCACCAATCAAATCAAACATTCACAATAAATTGAAAAATTAAAATATTGCATTTTTGCAATTTTTAGAATTTTAAAATCTGCTAAGGATAAATGAATTGTCAATACTTTGTTGAATTGAAATTTTCCTATTTTCTGAATTGTCTCCTTTACCTCAATGCAATTTGAAATGATTTATATAATATTTAGGTAAATAACTTATTAAAATGCAAAAGTAATAGGCTGTAATAAGAAGGTTCTGCACTCCCATCTAAGGATATATGCTTAACAGAACATTGAAACTTGGGATAGCTGTTTATAATATTCATCAACTAAAGTGTATTTTATGCAATTGAGTCCATTACTTGTATTTTTGTTCAATTAAGATATTCAAATATTGTATTTTTCTCACCAATCAAATCAAAAAATATTAACAATAAATTTAAAAATCAAAATATTACATTTTTGCAATTTTTAGAATTTTAAAATCTGCTAGGGATAAATGAATTGTCAATACTCTGTTAAATTTAAAATTTGCAAATTTCTTAATTGTCTCTTTTGCCTCAATGCAATTTAAAATGATTTATAGAATTCTTGTCCTTAGACAAATTACTTAAAAAAATGAAAAGCAATGGATTCTAATAAGGTGGTTCCTCACTCCTATATAGGGATATATGCTTTACACAACCTTTAAACTTAATATTGCGATTTATAATATTCATCCACTAAAGTGTCTTTTATACAATTGAGTCCATTACTTGTATTTTTGCTCAATTAACGTATTCAAATATTTTATTTTTCACATATTATATTTTTCTCACCAATTAAATCCAACGACATTAATAATAAATTCAAAAATCAAAATATTTCAATTTTGCAATTTTTAAAATTTTAAAATCTGTTAGGGATAAATGAATTGTCAATAATCTGTTGAAGTTAAATTTTGCAATTTTCGGAATTGTGCCCTTTGCCTCAACGCAATTTGAAATGATTTATATAATTTTCAAGCAAGTTACTTAAAAAAAGCAAAAGTAATACATTGTAATAAGAAGATTTTGCACTCTCATTTAGAGATATTTGCTTAACATAACATTGAAACTTGGGATTGCTATTTATAATATTCATTCAATAAATTGTATTTTATGCAATTGAGTCTATTACTTGTATTTTTGTTCAATTAACATATTCAAATATTATATTTTTCACGTATTATATTTTTCTCAGCAATTAAATTGAACGACATTAACAATAAATTTAAAAATCAAAATATTTCAATTTTGCAATTTTTTAAATTTTAAAATCTACTAGGGATAAATGAATTGTCAATACTCTATCGAATTTAAATTTTTCAATTTTCTGAATTGCCTCCTTTGCCTCAAAGCAATTTGAAATGATTTATATAATTTTCAAGCAAGTTACTTAAGAAAAAGTAAAAGCAATGGATTGTAATAAAAAGGTTTTGTAATTCCATCTAGGGTTATATCCTTAACACAACATTGAAACTTGGGATTGCTATTTAAAATATTCATCCACCAAAGTGTATTTTATGCAATTAAGTCTATTACTTGTATTTTTGTTTGATTAAGATATTCAAATATTGTATTTTTTCACCAATCAAATCAATTGGCATTAATTATAAATTTAAAAATCAAAATATTGCATTTTTTAAATTTCTAGAATTTTAAAATCTGCTGGGGATAAATGAATTGTCAATTCTCTGTTGAATTTAAAATTTTCTATTATCTTAATTGTCTCCTTTACCTCAACGCAATTTGAAATAATTTATATAATTATCAGGCAAATTACTTATAAAAAAGCAAAAGCAATCGACTGTAATAAGAAGGTCCTACACTCTTATATAGGGATATATGCTTAACACAACATTAAAACTTGAGACTGCTATTTATGATATTCATCCATTAAAGTGTATTTTATGCAATTGAGTCCATTACTTGTAATTTTGTTCAATTAAGGTATTCAATTATTGTATTTTTCTCTCCAATCAAATCAAACGACATTAACAACAAATTCAAAAATCAAAATATTGCATGTTTGCAACTTTTAGAATTTTTAAATCTGCTAGGGATAAATGAATTGTCAATATTCTATTGAATTTAAATTTTGAAATTTTCTTATTTCTCTCCTTTGCCTCGATGCAATTTGAAATGATTTATAGAATTCTGGTCTTCAGTCAACTTACTTAAGCAAAAGGAAAAGCAATCGACTCTGGACTAGCAATTCGTTGGATTTCATTAAACAAGCACTGTTTGATGATGACTAGCATTTCCTACAAGTATTTCCTACTTTATTACCGAATAATGAGGCCCTCTCTTCATTTCTTCCTAACAAGGCTTCACTTTTCGTTGTAATAACTCTTTCACACTTAAAGATCTTGAAAATAGCATGTATGACCACATCATGCACTATATTCATCGCAACAAACACATCTATTCTGTCTTAAGACTAGGAATCCATTGAATTGCATTAAGCAAAGAGTCTTTGATGATTTCTCGCATTTCTCATAAGTATTTGATACTTAATTACTGAAAAATGTGACCGTCTCTTCATTTGCTCCTAGCAAGGCACCACTTGTTGTTCTAATAATTCATTCACACATAAAGATCTTGTAGGTTTCTTGTAGGACCACATCTTGCCCTATATTCATTACAACAAGAACATCTATACTCTCTTAGGACTAAGAATCCATGGAATTGCATTAAACAAAGAGTCTTTGATGATTTCTAGTTTTTCTCACAAATATTTGATTCTTAAATTCTAAAAAATGAGACTGCCTCTTCATTTCTTGCTAGCAAGGCACCACTTTTTGTTGTAATAACTCATTCACACTTAAAGATCTTGAAAATTGCTTGTAGGACCACATCATGCATTATATTCATTGCAATAACCATGTCTCTACTTCCTCAGGACTAGCAATCCATTAAATTGACTTAAACAAAGAGTCTTTGATGATTTCTACCATTTCTCATAAGTATTTGATACATAATTGCCCGAAAATGAGACCGACTCTTCATTTCTTCCCAGCAAGGCTCCACTTTTCATTGTAACAACTCATTCACACTTAAAGATCTTCAAAATAGCTTGTATCACCACAACATGCACTATACTCATGGCAACAAGCACATCTACACTCTCTTAGGACAAGCAATTAGTTAGATTTCATTAAGCAAAGAACTCTTAATGATGACCTAGCATTTCCCACAAGTATTTGCCACTTTATTACTGAATGATAAGGTTGTATCTTCATTCTTTCCTAACAAGGCTCCACTTTTCATTGTAATAACTCATTCACACTTAAAGACCTTGAACATAGCTTGTAATAACACATCATGCACTATATTCATCACAAGAAACACATCTATTCTCTCTTGGGACTAAGAATCCAGTGAATTGCATTAAACAAAGTGTCTTTGATGATTTCTAGCATTTCTCACATGTCTTTGACACTTAATTACTGAAAAATGAGACTGTTCATTCATTTCTTCCAAGCAAGGCACCACTTTTCGTTGTAATAACTCATTCATACTTAAAGATCTCAAAAATAGCTTCTATGGCCACATCATGCACCATATTCATTGCAACAACCACATGTATACTCTTTTGGGGCTAGGAATCCATTGAATTGCATTAAACAAAGACTCTTTGATGATTTCTAACATTTCTCATAAGTATTTGATACTTAATTACTGAAAAATCACACTATCTCTTCATTTCTTCCTAGGAAGGCTCGACCTTTCGTTGTAATAACTCATTCACACTTCAGGATCTTGAAAATAGCTTGTATGACCACATCATGCACTATATTCATTGCAACAACCACATCTATACTCTTTTGGGACTAGGAATCCGTTGAATTGCATTAGAAAATGAGTCTTTGATGATTTCTAGTATTTCTCATATGTATTTGATACTTAATTACTGAAAAATCAGACTATCTCTTCATTTCTTCCTAAGAAGGCTCCACCTTTTGTTGCACATCATAAACTATACTTATGCCAACAAGCACATCTACACTATCTTAGGACTAGCAATCCATTGGATTTCGCTAAACAAGAACTCTTTGATGATGACTAGCATTTCCTACAAGTATTTGCTACTTTATTACCGTATAATGAGGTCATCTCTTCATTTCTTCCTAACAAGGCTTCACATTTCGTTGTAATAACTCTTTCACACTTAAAGATCTTGAAAATAGCTTGTATGACCACATCATGCACTTTATTCATTGCAACAGCCACATCTATACTCTTTTGGGGCTAGGAATTCGTTGAATTGCATTAAACAAAGAGTCTTTGATGATTTCTAGCATTTCTCATAAGCATTTGATACTTAATTGCTGAAAAATCAGACTATCTCTTCATTTCTTCCTAGGAAGGCTCCACCTTTCATTGTAATAACTCATTCACACTTAAGGATCTTGAAAATAGCTTGCATGACCACATCATGAACTATACTCATGGCAACAAGCTCATCTACACTCTCTTAGGACTAGCAATCTATTGGATTTCGCTCAACAAGAACTCTTCGATGATGACTAACATTTCCTACAAGTATTTGCTACTTTATTACCGTATAATGAGGTCGTCTCTTCATTTCTTAATAACAAGGCTTCACATTTCATTATAATAACTCTTTCACACTTAAAGATCTTGAAAATTGTTTGTAGGACCACATTATGCACTATATTCATGGCAACAAGCACCTTTACACTTTATTAGGATTAGCAATTCGTTCGATTTCATTAAACAAGAACTATTTGATGATGACTAGCATTTCCTATAAGTATTTTCTACTTTATTACTGAATAATGACGCCCTCTCTTCATTTCTCCCTAACAAGACTTCACTTTTCATTGTAATAACTCATTCACACTTAAATATCTTGAAAATAGCTTGTATGACTATATTCATCGCAAGAAACACATCTATATTCTCTTGGATCTTGGAATTTGTTGAATTGCATTAAATAAAGAGTCTTTGATGATTTCTAGCATTTCTCACAAGTATTTGATACTTAATTACTGAAAAATAAGATCATCTCTTCATTTCCTCCTACCAAGGGACCACTTTTCATTGTAATAACTCATTCATATTTAAAGATCTTGGAAATTGTTTGTAGGACCACAACATGCGCTATATTCATAGCAATAATCACATTTATACTCTCTTAGGACTAGGAATCCTTTGAATTGCATTAAACAAAGAGTTTTTGATGATTTCTAGCATTTGTCACAAGTATTTGATACTTAATTACTAAAAAATGCGATCGTCTCTTCATTTCTTCCTAACAATGCTCCACTTTTCATTGTAATAACTGATTCACACTTAAAGATCTTGAAAATAGCTTGTATGACCACAATAGGCATTATATTCATGGCAACAAGCACATCTACTCTCTCTTAGGACTAACAATCTATTGAATTTCATTAAACAAGAACTCTTTGATGATGACTAGCATTTCCTACAAGTATTTGCTACCTTATTACTGTATAATGAGGTCATCTGTTCATTTCTTCCTAACAAGGCTTCACTTTTTGTTGTAATAACTCTTTCACACTTAAAGATCTTGAAAATAGCTTGTATGACCACATCATGCACTTTATTCATTGCAACAACCACATTTATACTCTTTTGGGGCTAGGAATCCGTTGAATTGCATTAAACAAAGAGTCTTTGATGATTTCTAGCATTTCTCATAAGCATTTGATACTTAATTGCTGAAAAATCAGACTGTCTCTTCATTTCTTACTAGGAAGGCTCCACCTTTCGTTGTAATAACTCATTCACACTTAAGGATCTTGAAAATAGCTTGCATGACCACATCATGAACTATACTCATGGCAACAAGCTCATCTACACTCTCTTGGGACTAGCAATCTGTTGGATTTCGCTCAACAAGAACTCTTCGATGATGACTAACATTTCCTACAAGTATTTGCTACTTTATTACCGTATAATGAGGTCGTCTCTTCATTTCTTCCTAACAAGGCTTCACTTTTCGTTATAATAACTCTTTCACACTTAAAGATCTTGAAAATTGTTTGTAGGACCACATTATGCACTATATTCATGGCAACAAGCACCTTTACACTTTATTCGGATTAGCAATTCGTTTGATTTCATTAAACAATAACTATGTGATGATGACTAGCATTTCCTATAAGTATTTCCTACTTTATTACTGAATAATGAGGCCCTCTCTTCATTTCTCCCTAACAAGACTTCACTTTTCATTGTAATAACTCATTCACACTTAAATATCTTGAAAATAGCTTGTATGACCACATCATGCACTATATTCATCGCAACAAACACATCTATATTCTCTTGGGTCTTGGAATTTGTTGAATTGCATTAAATAAAGAGTCTTTGATGATTTCTAGCGTTTCTCACAAGTATTTGATACTTAATTACTGAAAAATAAGATCATCTCTTCATTTCCTCCTACCAAGGCACCACTTTTCGTTGTAATAACTCATTTATACTTAAAGATCTTGGAAATTGTTTGTAGGACCACAACATGCGCTATATTCATAGCAATAACCACATCTATACTCTCTTAGGACTAGGAATCCTTTGAATTGCATTAGACAAAGATTTTTGATGATTTCTAGCATTTGTCACAAGTATTTAATACTTAATTACTAAAAAATGCGATCGTCTCTTCATTTCTTCCTAACAATGCTCCACTTTTCATTGTAATAACTGATTCACACTTAAAGATCTTGAAAATAGTTTGTATGACCACAATAGGCATTATATTCATGGCAACAAGCACATCTACTCTCTCTTAGGACTAACAATCCATTGAATTTCATTAAACAAGAACTCTTTGATGATGACTACTTTTTCTTACATGTATTTGCTACTTTATTACTAGATAATGAGGTCGTCTATTCATTTCATCCTCATAAGACTCCACTTTTCATTGTATTCATACTTAAAGATCTTGAAAATAGCTTATATGACCACATCATGCACTATATTTGTGGCAACAACCACATCTACACTTCTTCGAACTACCAATCCTTTGAATTTCATTAACCAAAAACTCTTTGATGATGACTAGCATTTCTTACAAGTATTTTCTACTTTATTATTGAATAATGAGGTCGTCTCTTCATTTCTTCCAAACAAGGCTTTAATTTTCGTTGTAATGACTTATTCACACTTAAAGATCTTGAAAATAGCTTGTATGACCACATCATGCACTATATTTATGGCATCGACCATATCTACACTCTCTTGGGACTACCAATCCATTGAATTTCATTAGACAAGAACTCTTTGCTGATGACTAGCATTTCCTACAAACATGTGCTACTTTTTTACTCAATAATGAGGCCATCTCATCATTTCTTCCTATATTCATGGCAACAACCACATCTACACTTTCTTGGGACAAGGAATCTGTTGAACTATGAGTGTTTGTTGATGACTAGAATTTCCTACAAGTATTTGCTACTTTTTTACTAAATAAAGTGGTTGTCTCTTCTTTTCTTCCTAACAAGTATCCATTTTTCATTGTAATAACTCACTCACAGTTAAAGATCTTGAAAATCGCTTAGGACTACTAGTACTAAATTGCGACTAGTACTCTCTTAGGACTAGGAATCTGTTGAATTTATTTGAACAAGGAATCTTTGATAATGACTAGTACTTCCTACAAGTATTTGCCACTTTATTACTAAATAATGAGACTATCTCTTCATTTCTTCCTAACAAGGATCCATTTTTCATTGTGATAACTCATTCACACAAGATCTTGAAAATCACTTATATGACCACAACAGACACTATATTCGTGGCAACAAGCACTATATTCGTGGCAACAACCACATCTACACTCTCTTGGGACTAGGAATCTGTTAAATTTCATTAAACAAGGTGTCTTTGACGAAGATTAGTATTTCCTACAAGTATTTGCTACTTTTTTACTGAATCATGAGGTTATCTCTTCATTTCTTCTTAACTAGGCTCCACTTTTCTTTACTATAACTCATTCACACTTAATGATCTTGAAAATAGCTTGTATGACCACAAGAGGCACTAAATTCATGGCCACAACCAGATCTACACTCTTTTGGGAGTAACAATTTGTTGAATTTCATTAAACAAGAACTCTTCGATGATGACTGACATTTCCTCCAAGTATTTGCTACTTTATTACTGAATAATAAGGTCGTCTCCTCATTTCTTCCTAAGAAGGATACACTTATAGTTGTAATAGCTCATTCACCCTTAAAGATCTTGAAAATAGCTTGTATGACCACATCATGCCCTATATTCATAGCAACAACCACAATTATACTCAGCAATCCATTGAATTTCATTAAACAAGAGATCTTTGATGATGACTAGTATCTCTTACAAGTATTTGTTACTTTATTATTGAATAATAATGTCGTCTCTTCATTTCTACCTAACAAAGCTCCACTTTTCATTGTAATAACTCATTCACACTTAAAAATCTTGAAAATAGCTTGTATGACTACATCATGCATTATATTCATTGCAACAACCACATCTATACTATCTTGTTACTAGGAATCTAGTGAATTGTGTTAAACAAAGAGTCTTTGATGATTTCTAGCATTTCTCATAAGTATTTGATACTTAATTACTAAAAAATGAGACCGTTTATACATTTTTTCTGAGCAAGGCACCATCTTTCGTTGTAATAACTCATTCACACTTAAAGATCTTGAAAGTTGCTTGTTAGACCACATCATGCACTATATTCATTGCAACAACCACATCTATACTCTCTTAGGACTAACAATCTGTTGAATTGCATTAAACAAAGAGTCTTTAATGATTTCTAGCATTTGTCACAAGTATTTGATACTTAATTACTAGAAAATGAGACTGTCTCTTCATTTCTTTCTAACAAGGCTCCACTTTTCGTTATAATGACTCGTTCACACATAAAGATCTTGAAAATAGCTTGTATGACCACATCATGCTCTATATTCATGGTAATAACCACATTTCTTCTCTTTTGGGACTAGCAATCCATTGAATTGCATTAAATAAAGAGTCTTTAATGATATCTAGCATTTGTCACAAGTATTTGATACTTAATTACTAAAAAATGAGACCATCTCTTCATTTCTTCCTAACAAGGCTCCACTTTTTATTATAATGACTCATTCACACGTAAAGATCTTGAAATAGCTTGTATGACCACATCATGCCCTATATTCATGGCAATAACCACATCTATACTCTCTTGGAACTAGGAATCCATTGAATTGCATTAAACAAAGAGTCTTTAATGATTTCTAGCATTTGTCACAAGTATTTGATACTTAATTACTAAAAAATGAGACCGTCTCTTCATTTCTTCCTAACAAGGCTCCACTTTTCATTGTCATGACTCATTCACACTTAAAGATCTTAAAAATAACTTGTATGACCACATCATACACTATATTTATCGCAACAAACACATCAATATTGTCTTGGGACTAGAAATCCATTGAATTGCATTAAGCAAAGAGTCTTTGATAATGACTAGCATTTCCTACAAGTATTTGCAACTTTAATATCGAATAATCAGGCCGTCTCGTTATTTCTTCCTAATAAGGCTCCATTTTTCATTGTAATAACTCATTCACACTTAAAGATGTTGAAAATAGTTTGTATGACCACAATATGCACCATATTCATGGCAACAACAACATCTACACTCTTTTGGCGCTAGGAATCTTTTAAATATCATTAAGCAAGATGTCTTTGATGATGACTAGCATTTCCTTCAAGTATTTGCAACTTTAATACTAAATAATCAGGTCGTCACTTCATTTCTTCCTGACAAGTCTCCACTTTTTGTCATAATAACTCATTCACACTTAAAGATCTTGAAAATAGCTTGTAGGACCACAACAGGCACAATATTCATGGCAGCAACCACATCTACACTCTCTTGGGACTAGCAATCTATTTAATTTGATTAAACAAGGAGTCTTTGATTATGACTAACATTTCATACAACTATTTGCTACGTTATTACTAAATAATGTGACCGTCTCTTCATTTCTTCCTAACAAGACTCCACTTTTAGTTGTAATAATTCATTTGCACTTAATGATCTTGAAAATAGCTTCTATGACCACATCAAGCACTATATTCATGGCAACAACCACATCTATACTGTCTTGGGACTAGGAATCCATTGAATTTCATTAAGCAAGATGTCTTTGATGATCAATAGCATTTCCTACAAGTATTTGCTACTTTATTACTGAATAATGATATCGTCACTTCATTTCTTCCTAACAAGGCTCCACTGAATAATGACAACATCCCTTCATTTCTTCCTACGAATATATTGAATTTCATTAAATAAGGAGTATTTGATGATGACTTGCACTTCCTACAACTACACTCTCTTGGGACTAGTAATTAGTTGAATTTCATTAAACAAGAACTCTTTGATAATGTCTAGTATTTCCTACAAGTATTTGCTATTTTATTTCTAAATAATGAGGTCATTTCTTCATTTCTTCCTAACAAGGCTCCACTTTTCATTGTAATAACTTATACACAAAAAAAGATCTTGAAAATAGCAAGTATGACCACAATAGGTACTATATTCATGGCAACAACCACATCTACACACTCGCGAGACTAAGAGTATGTTGAATTTCATTAAACAAGGAGTCTTTGTTGATGACTAACATTTCTTACAAGTATTTTCTACTTTATTATTGAATAATGAGACCATCTCTTTATTTCTTCCTAACAAGGCTCCACTCTTTGTTGTAATAACTCATTCACACTTGAAGACCATAAAGATAGCTTGTAAGACTACAACAGGCACTATATTCATGGCAACAAGCACATCTACACTCTCTTGAGACTAGCAATCCGTTGAATTTCGTTAACCAAGATCTCTTTGATGATTACTAGCTTTTCCTACAAGTATTTGCTACTTTATAACTCAATAATGACACTATCCCTTAATTTCTTCTGAACAAGGCTCCACTTTCCGTTGAAATAACTCATTCACACTTAAAGATCTTTAATATAGCTTTTATGATAACATCATGCACTATATTCATGGCAATAACCACACCTATACCCTCTTGAGACTAGAAATCTGTTGAATTTCATTAAACAAAGAGTCTTTGATGATGACTAGAGTATTTTCTACTTTATTACTGAAAAATGAGACCGTCTCTTCATTCCTTCCTAACAGGGCACCACCTTTTGTTGTAATAACTCATTCACACTTAAAGATCTTGAAAATAGCTTGTATGATCACATCATGCACTATATTCACAGCAACAACTGCATCTATACTCTCTTAGGATTAAGAATCCGTTGAATTGCATTAAACAAAAAGTCTTTGATGATTTCTAGCATTTCTCACAAGTATTTTATACTTAATTACTGAAAAATGAGACCATCTCTTCATTTCTTCCTAACAAGGCTCCACTTTTCATTATAATAACTCATTCACACTTAAAGATCTTGAAAATAGCTTGTTTGACCACAACACGCTCTATATTCATGGCAACAACTACATCTACATTCTCTTGAGACTAGGTATCTGTTGAATTGCATCAAACAAGGAATCTTTGTTGATGACTAGTATTTCCTACAAGTATTTGCTACTTTATTAATGAATAATAAGACCGTCTCTTCATATCTTCCTAACAAGACTCCACTTTTGGTTGTAATAACTCAGTCACACTTAGAGATCTTGAAAATAGCTTGTATGACCACAACAGGCTCCATATTCATGGAACAACCACATCTATACTTTCTTAAGACGAAAAATCTGTTGAATTTCATTAAGTAAGATGTCTTTGATGATGACTAGCTTTTCCTAAAAGTATTTGCTACTTTATTCCTAAATAAGGAGAACCTCCCTTCATTTCTTACTAACAAGGCTCCACTTTTCATTGTAATAACCCATTCACACATAAACATCTTGAAAATAGCTTCTAGGAACACATCATGCACTATATTCATGACTCTCCTGAGACTAAGTATCTATTGAATAGCATTAAACTAGGAATCTTTATTGATGACTAGCATTTCCTACAAGTATTTGCTACTTTATTAATGAATAATGAGACTGTCTCTTCATATCTTCCTAACAAGACTTCACTTTTCATTGTAATAACTCATTCACACTTAAAGAACTTGAAAATTGCTTATATGACCACAACAAGCTCCAAATTCATGGAACAACCACATCCATACTCTCTTAAGACTAAGAATTTGTTGAATTTCATTAAGTAAGATGTCTTTAATGATGACTAGCTTTTCCTAGAAGTATTTTCTACTTTATTACTAAATAATGACACCGTCCCTTTATTTCTTCCTAACTAGGTTCCACTTTTCCTTGTAATAACTCATTCACACTTAAACATCTTGAAAATAGCTTCTAGGACTAATTCATGGCAACAATGACATTTATACTCTCTTGGGACTAGGAATCTATTGAATTTTATTAAATAAGGAGTCTTTCATGACGATGAGCACTTCCTACAAGTATTTGCTATTTTATTTCTGAATAATGTGACTGTCTCTTCATTTCTTCCTAACAAGGCTCCACTTTTTGCTGTAATAACTCATTCACACTGAAAGATCTTAAAAATAGGTTATATGAAAACAACAAGCATTATTATATTCAAGGTAACAACCACATCTATACTCTATTGGGATAAGAAATCCATTGTATTTCATTAAACAAGGAGTCTTTGATAATGTCCTACATTTCCTACAAATATTTGCTACTTTATTACTGATTAACGAGATCATCTCTTCGTTTCTTCCTAACAAGGCTCCACTTTCATTGTAACAACTCATTCACACTTAAAAATCTTGAAAATAGCTTGTATGACCACATCAGGCACTATATTGATGGCAACAACCACGTCTATTCTCTCTTTCGACTAGAAATCCATTGAATTTCATTAAACAGGGAGTCTTTAATTATGACTAGGATTTCTTAGAAGTATTCTCTACATAATTACTAAATAAAGAGACTATTTCTTCTTTTCTTCCTAACAAGGCTCAGCTTTTCATTATTATAACTCATTCACACTTAAAGATCTTTAAAATAGCTTGTATGACCATATAAATCAATATATTTATGGCAATAACTGTATCTATTCTCTCTTGCGACTACAAATCCATTGAATTTCATTAAACAAGGAGTCTTTGTTGATGTCCAGCATTTCTTACAAATATTTGTTACTTAATTATTGAATAAGGTGATCCCTTTTTCATTTCTTCCTAATGAGGCTCAACTTTTCATTGTAATAACTCATTCACAGTTCAAGATCCCAAAAATAGCTTTTATGACCACATCAGTCACTATATTCATGGCAACAACCACATCTATTCTCTCTTGTGACTAGTAATCCATTGAATTTCATTAAACAAGGAGTCTTTGATGATGACTAGCATTTCCTACAAATATTTGCTTCTTTATTATTGAATAATGAGGTCATCTCTTTATTTTTTCTTAACAAGGCTCTACTTTTCATTGTAATAACACGTTCACACTTAAAGATCTTGAAAATAGCTTGTATGACCACATCTTGCCCTATATTCATGGCAACAACCACATCTAGACTCTCTTGGGATTAGCAATCCGTTGAATTTCATTAAATAAGAACTCTTGGATGATGACTTGAATTTCCTACATGAATTTGCTACTTTATTATTGAATAATGAGACTGTCCCTTCATTTCTACATAACAAGGCTCCACTTTTCGTTGCAATAACTCATTCACATGTAAGGATCTTGAAAGTAGCTTGTATGACAACTTCAGGTGCTATATTCATGGCAATTATCACATCTATACTCCCATAGGGCTAGGAATTTGTTGAATTGCATTAAACAGCGAGTCTTTCAATGAGTATTTATAAATAATTATTGAAAAATGAGATTGTCTCTTTATTTCTTTCTAACAAGGCTCTACTTTCCATTGTAATAACTCATTCACACTTAAAGATCTTGAAAATAACTTGTATGCCCACATCATGCACTATATTCATGGCAACAACCACATCTATACTTTCTTGGGACTAGGAATCCATTGGATTACATTAAACAAAGAGTCTTTAATGATTTCTAGCATTTCTCACAAGTATTTGATACTTAATTGCTGAAAAATAAAACTATCTCTTTATTTCTTCCTAACAAGGCTCCATTTTTTGTTGTAATAACTCATTCACACCTAAAGATCTTGAAAATAGCTTACATAACCACAATAGGCACTATATTTATGGCAACAACTACATCTACACTCTTTTGGGACTAGCAATCCATTAAATTTCATTGAACAAGAACTCTTTGATGATGACTAGCATTTCCTACAAGTATTTGCTACTTTATTACTAAATAATGAGGTCGTCTCTTCATTTCTTCCTAACAAAGCACCACTTTTCGTTGTAATAACTCATTCACACTTAAAGATCCTAAAAATAGCTTGTATGACCATAATAGGCACCATATGTTTGGCAACAACCACATCTATACTCTCTTGGAACTAGGACTCCGTTAAATTTCTTTAAGCAAGATGTCTTTGATGATGACAAGCATTTCCTACAAGTATTGGCTACTTTATTACTGAATAATGAGACCGACCTTTAATTTTTTCCTAGCAATGCTCCACTTTTTGTTGTAATAACTCATTCACACTTAAACATTTTGAAAATAGCTTTTATGACCACATCATGCACTATATTCATGGCAACAACCACGTCTACACTCTCTTGGGACTAGCAATCTATTGAATTCGATTAAACAAGAACTCTTTGATGATGACTAGTATTTCCCACAAGTATTTGCTACTTTATAACAGAATAATGAGGTCATCTCTTCATTTCTTCCTAACAAGGCTCCACATTTCATTCTAATAAGTCATTCACAATTAAAGATCTTGAAAATAACTTGTATGACCACATCATGCACTATATTCATGGCAACAACCACATCTATACTCTCTTAGGACAAGGAATCCATTGAATTGCATTAAACAAAGAGTCTTTGATGATTTCTAGCATTTCTCACAAGTATTGGATACTTAATTATTGAAAAATGAGACTGTCTCTTCATGCCCCACTTTTTGTTGTAATATCTCATTCACACAAAAAAATCTTGAAAATAGCTTCTATGACCACAACAAGCACTATATTATTGGCAACAACCACATTTACACTCTCTTGAGACAAGATATCTGTTGAATTACATTAAACAAGGAGTCTTTGTTGATGACTAGCATTTCTTAAAAGTATTTGCTACTTTATTAATGAATAATAAGACTGTCTCTTCATCTCTTTTAAACAAGGCTCCACTTTTCTTTGTAATAACTCATTCACTCTTAAAGATCTTGAAAATAGCTTGTATGACCACAATAGGCACCATATTCATGGCAATAACCACATCTACACTCTCTTGGAACTAGGAATCCATTGAATTTCATTAAGTAAGATGTCTTTGATGATGACTAGCTTTTCCTAAAAGTATTTGCTACTTTATTACTGAATAATGACACCGTCCCTTAATTTCTTCCTAACAAGGCTCCACTTTTTGTTGTAATAACTCATTCACACTTAAACATCTTGAAAATAGCTTCTAAGACCACATCATGCACTTTATTCACGGCAATAACCATACTCTCTTGTGTCTAGGAATTTATTAAATTTCATTAAACAAAGAGTCTTTGATAATGACGAGCACTTTCGACAAGTATTTGCTACTTTATTTTTGAAAATGCAATCGTCTCTTCATTTTTTCCTAAAAGGGCTCCACTTTTCATTGTAATAACTCATTCACACCTAAAGATCTTGAAAATAGCTTTTATGACCACAATAGGCATTATATTCATGGCAATAACCACATTTATACTCCCTTGGGACTAGGAATTTGTTGTATTTCATTAAACAAGGAGTCTTTGATGATGTCCTACATTTCCTACAAATATTTGCTACTTTATTACTGAATAATGAGATCGGTTCTTCGTTTCTTCCTAACAAGACTCCACTTTTTGTTGTAATAACTCATTCACACTTAAAAATCTTGAAAATAGCTTGTATGACCACATCAGGCACTATATTGATGGCAACAACTGCATCTATTCTCTCCTCTAACTAGAAATCTATTGAATTTCTTTAAACAATGAGTCTTTGATGATGACTAGCATTTCTTAGAAGTATTCTCTACAAAATTACTGAACAAAGAGACTGTTTCTTCTTTTCTTCTTGACAAGGCTTCACTTTTTGTTATTATAACTCAGGCACAATATTAATGGGAACAACCACATCTATACTTCCTTGGGACTAGGAATCCTTTGAATTTCATCAAACAAGGAGTCATTGATGATGTCCAACATTTCCTACAAATATTTGCTACTTTATTACTGACCGTCTTGTCATTGATGATGTCCAACATTTCCTATAAATAACAAGACCGTCTCTCTATTTCTTCTTGACAAATCACCCCTTTTTGTTATAATAACTCATTCATATTTAAAGATATTGAAAGTAGCTCATATGCTTACAATAGGTGCAATAAGCACATTTATACTCCTTTGGGACTAGGAATCCTATAAAGTTTATTAAACAAGGAGTCTCCGACGATGACTGATATTTTTTACAAGTATTTTCTACCTAATTATGGAATAATCAGACCATCTATTCATTTCTTCCTAACAAGACTCCACTTCTTGTTGTAATAACTCATTCACACTAAAAGATCTTGAAAATAGTTGTATGCCCACAACAGGCACTATATTCATTGTAACAAGCACATCTATGCTCCCTTGGAACTAGAAATCCATTGAATTTCATTATACAAAGAGTCTTTGACGATGACTTGCATTTCTTACAAGACTCCACTTTTTGTTGTAATAACTTATTCACACTTTAAGATGTTGAAAATAGCTTGTATGCCCACAACAAGCATTATATTCATGGCAATAAGTACATCCATACTCCCTTAGGACTAGCTGAAGTTCCCAACTTTACCCTAGGATCAACTAGTTTGTGATACTAAGAGGGCGGTGAATTAGTATCACCATAATTCACAATTCGTAGGAAAGTGAACAACTTCAATCTCTTCTTAAAAGCGAACTCTTTCTCAGATTCGACTAAGGTAGATCTATTGCTACCTACTAATCACAATAGTCCCCAAAGTCACCTTTCAGACACCTTGCCTAATAGACAATTCAGATGTTCTTGTTTAGGTCTTCGTTCCATGAATATACTTAGCTGCGTTCACAACTCAATTCAAAATACAAAACGTAAAGCAAATGAAGGACACACGAGATTTACGTGGTTCCGTCAATGTGATGTACATCCACGGTGGTAGGGACTCTCCCTTATTGAGACTATCCACTATACTTGAGAATTCTAGTTACAATGGATGTCTTAATCTTCTGCTCCTTTCACTATTGCAATTACTAAGTAAGTACAATACAAAGAGTGTCTCTTACTGTGTCTACCCTTCTTCTAGCTTGTCTTGCCTTTGTTAAATTGAAAGGCTATTCCACTGCCACTTAGAAGTTCACCGCAACGCTCTTTAACCTCTCTTGAAGAAATCTAGAAATACGTTGAGTTCTTTCCGATGCTTCGCTCAATTCCTTCTCAAGGTTGTTTCACACAACTCTTGCTTTCACCGTCTCACGGTTTCACAAGCACTCAAGCTTCTGGTCTGCCGTTTCACGTCTCACGGCCTGCCCCATGCTTCTGATCAGTCACTCCATTGCACGTTCTGGTCTCAAGCTTCTGGTCTGCTGTTTCACGTCTCTCGGCCTGCCTTATGCTTCTAGTCTGCTGTCTTCTCTTCCGGGTGGTCTCACGGATACCAGGTCTGCTTTCTTCTCTTCCGGGTGGTCTGTTTCTTATTTCTCCTCTTGCTGGTTGTGCATTTCTGGTTTGCTTGCAGGAGGCATTTCTGGTTTGCTCTCCTGGTGGTGTCATTTCTGATCTCTTGCCATTCTGCTCTCTCTTCCTTTTGGTTGGTTGTTGTAGGGTTGTTGTTTATTCAATTGTGTTGGCCCTCTGCCCTAGTTTTGTCTTCCAAGACCTTTATATACTCTCTTTCATGAAACCCTAATAGGGTTTACGTGGTGAATTTACGTTCTTGCCCTTACATGTGGCTTTACTTTCTTGCATGCTTAACCCTAGTTGACAACAATTACAATCCATAAAAGGCTGTGGGAACAACACTAGCAATCTACTGAATTTCATTAAATAAGGAGTCTTTGATGATGACTACCATTTCTTGTAAGTATTTTCTACATAATTACTGATCCATGAGACCGTCTCTTCATTTCTTCCCAACAAGGCCCCACTTCTTGTTGTAATAACTCATTCACACTAAAAGATCTTAAAAATAGCTTGTATGCCCACAATAAGCACTATATTCATGGGAACAAGCACATCTATACTCCCTTGGAACTAATAATCTGATGAATTTCATTAAACAAAGACTCCTTGATGATGTCTAGCATTTCTTACAAGTATTTTCTATTGTATTACAAAATAAGGAGACCATCTCTTCATTTCTTCCTAACAAGGCTCCACGTCTTGTTGTAATAACTCTCTCACACTAAAAAATCTTAAAAATAGCTTGTATGCCCACAATAGTCACTATATTCATGGCAACAAGCACATCTATACTCCCTTAGGACTAAGAGTTTGTTGAATTTCATTAAACAAGGAGTCCTTGATGATGACTAGAATTTCTTATAAGTTTTTTCTATTGTATTGTAAAATAATGAGACTGTCTCCTTATTTCTTCCTAATAAGACTTTACTTTTGTTGCAATAACACTTTCACAATTAAAGATCATGAAAATAGCTCCTGTACTTCTAACATGCACTATATTTTTGGCAACAAGCACATCTATACTCCCTTGGGACTAGGAATCTGTTGAATTTCATTAAACAAGGCGTTTTGATGATGACTAACATTTCTTATAAGTATTTTCCACTTAGTTATAGAATAATGAGATCGTCTCTTCATTTCATCCTAACAAGGCTCCTCTTCTTTTTGTATTAACTCATTCACACTAAAAGAACTTAAAAACAACTTGTATACCCATAATAGGCACTATATTTATAGCAACAAACACATCTATACTCCCTTGGGACTAGGAATCCATTGAGTTTCATTAAACAAGAACTCCTTGATGATCACTACCATTTCTTATAAATATTTTCTACTTAATAGTTGAATAATGAGACCGTATGTTCATTTCTTGATTGAGTTTCATTAAACAAGAACTCTTTGATGATGACTACCATTTCTTATAAATATTTTCTACTTAATCGCTGAATAATGAGACTGTATGTTCATTTCTTGCTAACTAAGCTCCACTTTTTGTTGTAAGGACTCATTCACAAATAAAGATCTTGAAAATAGCTTGTATGCCCATAACAACACCATATTTATGGTAACAAGCACATCTATATTCCCTTGGAACTAATAATCCATTGAATTTCATAAACACGGAGTCTTTGATGATGACTAGTATTTCTTATAAATATTTTCTATTATGTTATAGAATAATGAGACCATATGTTTACATCTTCCATGTTTTTTATAAGCATTTCTTATAAGTATTTTCTATAAGGCTCCACTATTTCTTGTAATAACTCATTCACACTTAAAGGTCTTGAAAATAGCTTATATGTTTACAACAAGCACTATATTCATGGTACCAAGCACATCTATACTCCCTTTGGACTGGAAATCCGTTGAGTTTCATTAAACAAGAAGTCTTTGATGATGACTAGAATTTCTGACAAATATTTCTACTTAATTACTGAATAACAAGACCATCTTTTCATTTCTTCTTAACAAGGTACCCCTTTTTGTTGTAATAACTCATTCACACTTAAAGATCATGAAAAGTGCTTGTATGCCCATAACCAACACTATATTCATAGCAACAAGTACATCTATATGCCTTTGGGACTAGGAATCCGTTGAATTTCATTAAACAAGGAGTTTTTGAGGACGACTAGCATCTCTTACAAGTTTTTTCTACATAATTACTGAATCATGAGACCGTCTCTTCATTTCTTCCCAACAAGGCTCCACTTCTTGTTGTAATAACTCATTCACACTAAAAGATCTCGAAAATAGCTTGTATGCCCACAATAGGAATTATATGCATGGTAACAAGCACATTTATACTCCCTTGGAACTAATAATCGGTTGAATTTCATTAAACAAGAAGTCTTTGAATATTGAAATTGTGTATTTATTTCTTCCTAACAAGCATCCACTTTTTGTTGTAATAACTTGTCTACACTTAAAGATTTTTAAAATTGCTTGTATGCCCATAATCAACACTATATTGATAGCAACTAACACATTTCTACTTCCTCAAGAATAAAAATTTGTTGAATTTCATTAAACAAAGAGTCTTTGATGATGACTAGCATTTCTTACAAGTATTTTCTATTGTATTACTGAAAAAAGAGACCGTCTTTTCATTTCTTCCTAACTAGGCTCTACTTTTTGTTATTATAACTCATTCACCATTAAAGATCTTGAAAATAGCTTGTATGCCCACAACAACATTATATTCCTTACAACAAGCACATCTATACTCCTTTGGAACTAATAATTCATTGAATTTCATTAAACACAGAGTCCTTGATGATGACTAACATTTCTTATAAGTATGAGACTGTATGCTTACATTTTCCACTTTTTCTATAAGCATTTCTTATAAGCATTTTGTATATGCCTCCATTATTTCTTGTAATAGTCCATTCACACTTAAAGGTCTTGAAAATAGCTTGTATGCTTACAACAAGCACCATATTCATGGTACCAAGCACATCTATACTCCCTTTGGACTGGAAATCCATTGAATTTCATTAAACAAGAAGTTTTTAATGATGACTAGAATTTCTCATAAATATTTTTATTTAATTATTGAATAACAAGACTATCTCTTCATTTCTTCTTAACAAGGTGTCACTTTTTGTTGTAATAACTCATTCACACTTAAAGATCATGAAAAGTGCTTGTATGTCCATAACTAGCACTATATTCATAGCAACAAGCACATATATATGACATCGGGAATAGGAATCCGTTGAATTTCATTAAACAAGGAGTCTTTGATGATGATTAGCATCTCTGACAAGTTTTTTCTATATAATTACTGAATCATGAGACCGTCTCTTCATTTTTTTCTAATAAGGCTCCACTTCTTGTTATAATAACTCATTCACACTAAAAGATCTTGAAAATAGCTTGTATGCCTATCATAGGCACTATATTTTTGGCAACAAGCACATTTATACTCCCCTGAAACTAATAATTCGTTGAATTTCATTAAACAATGAGTCTTTAAATATTGAAATCGTGTCTTCATTTCTTCCTAACAAGCCTCCACTTTTTGTTGTAATAACTCATCCACACTTAAAGATCTTTAAAATTGCTTATATCCCTATAATTGTCACTATATTGATAGCAACTAGCACATCTATACTCCCTCAGGACTAAAAATTCATTAAATTTTGTTAAACAAGCAGTGTTTGATGATGACTAGCATTTCATACAAGTATTTTCTATTGTATTCCTAAAAAAAGAGTCTGTCTCTTCATTTCTTCCTAACTAGGCTACACCTTTTTGTTATAATAACTAATTCACAATTAAAGATCTTGAAAATAGCTTGTATGCCTATAACAAGCATTATATTCGTGGCAACAAGCACATCCATACTCACTTGGGACTAGGAATCCATTGAATTTCATTAAACTAGGAGTCTTTGATGGTGACTAGCTTTTCTTACTAGTATTTTCTACTGTATTACTTAATAATGTGCCCGTCTCTTCATTTCTTCCTAACAAGGTTCCATTTTTGGTTGTAATAACTCATCCACACTTAAAGATCTTTAAAATTGCTTGTATGCCTATAACCAACACTATATTCATAGCAATAAGCACTTCTATACTCCTTTAGGACTAGGAATCTGTTGAATTTCATTAAACAAGTAGTCTTTAATGATGACTAGCATTTCTTACAAGTATTTTCTACTGTGTTATAGAATAGTGAGACCGTCTCCTTATTTCTTGCTAACAAGGCTCCACTTTTTGTTGTAATAACTCATTCACACTTAAAGGTCTTGAAAATAGCGTATATGGCCATAATAGGCATTATATTTACTCATTCACAAATAAAGATCTTGAAAATAGCTTGTATGCCCATGACAACACTATATTCATGGCAACAAGCACATCTACACTCCCTTGAAACTAGGTATCCATTGAATTTCATTATACAAGGGGTCTTTGATAAAGACTAGCATTTCGTACAAGTATTTTCTACTTAATTATTGAATAATGAGGCTGTCACTTTCTTTCATCCTAACAAGACTCCATTTTTTGTTGTAATATCTCATTTACACTTAAAGATCTTGAAAATAGCTTGTATGCCTATAATAGGCAATATATTCGTGGTAACAAGCAAATCTATACTCCCTTGAAACTAGGAATCCATTGAATTTCATTAAAGGAGTTTTTGATGATGACTAGCTTTTGCTAATAGTATTTTCGACTTAATTATTGAATAATGAGACCTTCCATTCATTTCTTTCTAACTAAGCTCCACATTTTGTTGTAATAAGTCATTAACGAATAAAGATCTTGGAAATAGCTTGTATGCCGACAACAGGCACTATATTCATGGTGACAAGCACATCTATACTCCCTTAGTACTAGGAATTCTTTGAATTTCATTAAACAAGGAGGCATTGATGATGACTAGCATTTCTCACATGTATTTTATACTTAATTACCAAATCATGAGACCGTCTCTTCATTTCTTCCTAACAAGGCTCCACTTTTTGTTGTAATAACTCATTCACACTTAAAGATCTTAAAAATAGTTTGTATGCCCATAGTAGGCACTTATTCATAGTAACAAGCACATTTATACTCCCCTGGGACAAGGAATCTGTTGAATTTCATTGAACAAGAAGTCTTTGACGATGACTAATATTTCCTACAAGTATTTGTACATAAATAGTAAATAATGAGGTCGTCTCTTCATTTCTTCCTAACAATGCTTCATTTCTTGTTGTAATGACTCATTCACAAATAATGATCTTGATAATAGGTTGTATGCAAAATAGGTTGTATGCCCACAACAACACTATTTTCAGGGCTAAAAGAAAATCTATAGTCCCATGGGACTAGGAATTCATTGAATTTCATTAAATAAAGAGTCTTTGATGATGACTAGCATTTCTTACAAGTACTTTTAACTTAATTACTGCATAATGAGACCGTCCACTCATTTCTTCCTAACTAGGCTCCACCTTTTGTTGTAATGACTCACTCGCAAATAAAGATATTGAAAATAGCTTGTATGCCCATGACAACACTATATTCTTGGCAACAAGCACATCAATACTCCCTTGGAACTAGGAATCCATTGAATTTCATTATACTAGGTGTCTTTGATGATGATTAGCATTTCTTTCAAGTATTTTCTACATAATGTTTGAATCATGAGACTATCTCTTCATTTCCTCCAACAAGGCTCCAATTATTGTCATAACAAGTCATTCACTTAAAAATAGCTTAAAAATAGCTTGTTTGCCCATAACAAGCATTATATTTATGATAACAAGCATGTCTATTCTCCTCTGGAACTAGGAATTTGTTAAATTTCTTTAAACAAAGAGATGTTGATGACGACTAGCATTTCTTACAAGTATTTTCTACTGTGTTACAGAATAATGAGACCATCTCTTCATTTTTTCCTAAAAAGGCTCCACCTTTTGTTGTAATAACTCATTCACACTTAAAAATCTTAAAAATAGTTTATATGTTTATAGTAGGCACTTATTCATGGCAAGAAGCACATCTATACTCCCTTGGGACTAGGAATCCGTTGAATTTCATTAAACAAGGAGTCTTTGATGATGCTTAGCATTTCTTACAATTACTTTCTACTTAATTACTAAATAATGAGATCGTTTGTTCATTTCTTCCTAACTAAGCTCCACCTTTTGTTGTAATGACTCATTCACAAATAAAAATCTTAAAAATAGCTTGTATGTCCACGACAACATTATATTTTTGGCAACAAGCACATCAATACTCCCTTGGAAGTAGGAATCCATTGAATTTCATTATACAAGGAGTCTTTCGTGATGACTAGCATTTCTTTCAAGTATTTTTAACATAATGTCTGAATCACGAGACCGTCTCTTCATTTTCTCCTAAGAAGGCTCCACTTATTGTCATAATAACTCATTCACTCGAAAAGATCTTGAAAATAGCTTGTCTACCCATAACAGGCACTATACTTATAGCAACAAGCACATCTATACTCCTTTGGAACTAGGAATCCGTTGAATTTCATCAAACGAGGAGTCTTTAATGATGACTAGGATTTCCTAGAAGTATTTTCTATTTTATTACTCAATAATGTGACTGTCTCTTTATTTCTTCCTAACAAGGCTCCACTTGTTGTTGTAATAACCCATTCACACTTAAAGATTTTAAAAATAGTTTGTATGCCCACAACAGTTGCTATATTCATGGCAATAAGCACATCTATAGTCCCTTGGGACTTGGAATCCATTGAATTTCATTACACAAGGTGTCTTTGATGATGACTAGCATTTCTTACAAGTATTTTCTACATAATTAATGAATAAAGAGGTAGTCTCTTTTTTTCTTCCCAACAAGGCTCAACGTCTTGTTGTAATAACTCATTCGCACTAATAGATCTTGAAAGTAGCTTGTATGCCTATAATAGGCACTATATTCATGGCAACAAGAACATCTATTCTCCCTTGGGACTAGGAATCTATTGAATTTCATTAAACAAGGAATCTTTGATGATGACTAGCATTTCTTAACACTATTTTCTACTTAATTACTAAATAATGAGTATACTTCTTCATTTCTTCCTAACAAGACTTCACTTGTTGTTGTAATAACCCATTCACACTTAAAGATCTTGAAAATAGCTTGTATGCCCATCATAGGCACTATTTTCATTGCAACAAGCACATCTATACTCCCTTAGAACTAGGAATCCATTGAATTTCAGTAAATGTGGAGTCTTCGATGGTGACTAGCATTTCTCATAAGTATTTTCTACTCAATTGCTGAATAAGGAGACCGTCATTTCATTTCTTCCTAACAAGGCTCAACGTCTTGTTGTAATAACACATTCACACTAAAAGATCTTCAAAATAGCTTGTATGCCAACAACAAACACTATATTCATGGAAACAAGCACATCTATACTCCCCTAGAATTAGGAATCTATTGAATTTCATTAAACAGGGAGTTCTTGATGATGACTAGCAATTCCCACAAGTATTTTTTTGTCTTAGTTACGGAATAATGAGACATTCTCTTCATTTCTTCCTAACAAGGCTCCACTTTTTGTTATAATAATTCATTTGCACTTCAAGATCTTAAAAATAGCTTGTATGCCCACTATAGGCACTATATTCATGGCAACAAGCACATCTATACTCCCTTTGGACTAAGAATCCATTAAATTTCATTAAACAAGGAGTCTTTGATGATGACTAGTATTTCTCACAAGTATTTTTTTACCTCATTACTAAATAATGAGATCGTCTCTTAATTCTTCGTAACAAGGCTTCACATTTTGTTATAATAACTCATTCACACTTAAAGATCTCAAAAATAGCTTGTATGTCAACAACAAGCACTATATTCATGGCAACAAGCACTTCTATACTCCTTTGGGACTAAGAATCTATTGAATTTCATTAAACAAGGAGTCTTTGATGATGACTAGCATTTCTTATAAGTAGTTTCTACATAATTACTAAATAATAAGACTGTCTCTTCATTTCTTCCTAACAAGGCTCCAATTCTTATTGTAATGTCTTATTCAAAAATAAAGATCTTGAAAATAGCTTGTATGCCCATAACAACACTATATTCATGGCAACAAGCACATTTATACTCCCTTTGAACAAGGAATCCATTGGATTTCATTATGTAAGTAGTCTTTGGTGATGACTAGCATTCATTACAAGCATTTTCTACTTAATTACTAAATAATGAGACTATCCATTTCTTTCTTCCAACTAGGCCCCACTTTTTGTTGTAATAACTCATTCACACTAAAAAGATCTTGAACATAGCTTGTATGCCTACAATAAGCACCATATTCATGGCAATGAGCACACCTATACTCCCTTGGAATTGAGAATCCATTGAATTTCATTGAACAAGGTGTCTTTGATGATGACTAACATTTCTTACAAGAATTTTCCACTTAATTACTGAATAACGAGACTGTTTCTTCATTTCTTCCATACAGGGCTCCACCTTTTGTTGTAATAATCCATTCACACATAAAGATCTTGAACATAGCTTGTACGACCGCAACAGGCACTATATTCATGACAACAAGTACATATATACTTTGTTGGGACTAGGAATCCATTGAATTTCATTAAACAAGGAGTCTTTGATGATGACTAACATTTCTTACAAGTATTTTCTGCATAATTACTGAATAATAAGACCATCTCTTCATTTCTTCCTAACAAGACTGCCCTTTATGTTGTAATAACTTATTCATACTAAAAGATCTTTAAAATAGCTTGTATGCCCACAACAGGCACTATATTCATAACAACGAGCACATTTATACTTCCTTGAAACTAATAATCCGTTAAATTTCATTAAACAAAGACTCTTTGATGATGACTAGCATTTTTTACAAGTATTTTTTACATAATTACTGAATAACGAGACCATCTCTTCATTTTTTCCTAACAAGGCTCCACTTTTTGTTGTATAACTCATTTACATTTATAGATCTTAAAAGTAGCTTATATGCCTATAATAGATACTATATTCGTTGCAACAAGCACATTTATTCTCCCTTCGAACTAGGAATCCATGGAATTTCTTTAAACAAGGAGTCTTTGATGATGACTAGCATTTCTCACAAGTATTTTCTACTTAATTACCAAATAATGAGATCATCTCTTCATTTCTTACTAATGAGGGTCCACTTCTTGTTGTAATAACTCATTTACATCAAAAGATCTTGAAAATAGCTTGTATGCCCACAACACGCACTATATTCATGGCAAAAAATGCATCTATACTCCCTTGGGCTAGGAATCTGTTGAATTTCTTTACATAAGGAGTCATTGATGATGACTAGCATTGCCTACAAGTATTTTCTACATAATTTTTGAATAATAAGGTTGTCTCTTCATTTCTTCCTAAGATAGCTCCACTTTTCGTCATAATAACTCGTTCACACTTAAAGATCTTAAAAATAGCTTGTACACCCATAACAAGCATTATATTTATGGCTACAAGAACATTTATACTCCCTTAGGACTAGGAATCAGTTGAATTTCATTAAACAAGTAGTCTTTGATGATGAAGAGCATCTCTTACAAGTATTTTCTACTTAATTACTAAATAATGAGATTGTCTCCTCATTTCATCCCAGTAAGGCTCCACGTTTTGTTGTAATAGCACATTCACACTTAAAAATTCTTGAAATTAGCTTATATGACCCCAATAGGTATTATATTCATGGCAACAAGCACATCTATACTCCCTTGGAATGAGGAATTTGTTAAATTTCAGTAAATAAGGAGTCTTCAATGATAACTAACATTTTTCACAAGTATTTTCTACTCACTTGCTAAATACGGAGACCACCTCTTCATTTCTTCCTAACAAGGCTCCATGTCTCATTGTAATAACTTATTTACACAAGAAAATCATCAAAAAAGCTTGTATGCCCACAACAGGCATTATATTCATGGCAACAAGTACATCTATACTTCCTTGGGACTAGGAATTTGTTGAATTTCATTAAACAAGGAGTCTTTGATGATGACTAGCATTTCTTAACCCTATTTTCTACTTAATTACTGAATAATGAGACCATCTCTTCATTTTTTCCTAACAAGGCTCCACTTGTCGTTGTAATAACCCATTCACACTTAAAGATCTTGAAAATAGCTTGTATGCCTACAACAAGCACTATATTTATTGCAACAAGCACATCTATACTCCCTTGGAACTAGGAATCTATTCAATTTTAGTAAACATGGAGTCTTCGATGGTGACTAGCATTTCTCAGAAGTATTTTCTACTTAATTGCTGAATAAGAAGACCATCATTTCATTTCTTCCTAACAAGGGTCCACGTCTTGTTGTAATAACTCATTCACACTAAAAGATCTTCAAAATAGCTTGTATGCCAACAACATACACTATATTCATGGAAACAAGCACATCTATACTCCCCTAGAATTAGGAATATGTTGAATTTCATTAAATAGGGAGTCCTTGATGATGACTAGCAATTCTCATAAGTATTTTTTGCTTAGTTATTGAATAATGAGACTTTCTCTTTATTTCTTCCTAACAAGGCTCCATTTTTTGTTATAATAACTCATTCACACTTAAAGATCTTGATATAGCTTGTATGCCCACTATAGGCACTATATTCATGGCAACAAGCACATTTATACTCCCTTTGGACTAGGAATCCATCGAATTTCATTAAAAAGGAGTCTTTGATGATGACTAGTATTTCTAACAAGTATTTTCTACTTCATTACTAAATAATGAGATTGTCTCTTCATTTCTTCCTAATAAGGCTTCACATTTTGTTGTAATAACTCATTCACACTTAAAGATCTCAAAAATAGCTTGTACGCCTAAAACAAGCACTATATTCATAGCAACAAGGACATCCATACCCCCTTGGGACTAGGAATTCGTTAAATTTCATCAAACAAGGAGTCTGTGATGATGACTAGCATTTCTTACAAGTATTTTCTACATAATTACTGAATAATGAGACTGTCTCTTGATTTCTTCCTAACAAGGCTCCACTTCTTGTCATAATAACTCATTCACACTAAAAGATCTTGAAAAAAGCTTATATGCCCATAACAGGCACTATATTTAGGGCAACAAGCACATCTATACTCCCTTGGAACTAGAAATTCATTGAATTTCATCAAATAAGGAGTCTTTGATGATGTCTAGCATTTTTCACATGTATTTTTTACTTAATTAATGAATAATGAGACCGTCACCTCCTTTCTTCTGAACAAGGCTCCACTTCTTGTCATAATAAGTCATTTACACTAAAAGATCTTAAAAAGAGTATTTATTCCCACAACAAGCACTATATTCATGGAAACAAGCATATCTATACTCCTTTGGGATAAAGAATCTATAAAATTTCATTAAACAAGGTGTTTTTTATGATTACTAGCATTTCCTATAATTATTTTTACAAATTTACTAAATAATGCAACCGTCTCTTTATTTCATCCTCGCAAGGCTCCACTTCTTGTTGTAATAACTCATTGACACTAAAAATTATTGAAAATAGCTTGTATACCCATAACAAGCACTATATTCATGACTAGCTTTCCTTACAATTATTTTCTAATTAATTACTGAACAATGAGACTATCCGTTCATTGCTTCCTAGTTAGACTTCACTTTTTGTTGTAATGACTCATTCACAAATAAAGAACTTGAAAATAGCTTGTATGCCTATAACAACATTATATTCATGGAAAAAAAGCACATCTATGCTCCCTTGGAACTAGGAATCCATTGAATTTCATTAGATTAGAATTTTTTGATAAAAATTAGCATTTCTTATAAGTATTTTCTACTATATTATTGAATATCGTCTTTTCATTTCTTCCTAACCAGGCTCCACTTTTTATTGTAATAACTCATTCGCATTTAAACATCTTAAAAATATTATCACAAGTATTTTCTACTTAATTACTATATAATGAGACCATATATTCATTTCTTCCTAACAAGGCTCCACTTTTTGTTGTAATGACTCATTCACACTTAAAAATCTTGAAAATAGCTTGTATGCTCGCAATAGGCACTATATTCATGGCAACAAGCACTTTTACACTCCCTTGGGACTAAGAATCTATTGAATTTCATTAAACAAGGAGTCTTTGATGATGACTAGCATTTCCTATAAGTAGTTTCTACATAATTACTGAATAATGAGACTGTCTCTTCATTTCTTCCTAACAAGGCTCCCCTACTTGTTGTAATGTCTCATTTAAAAATAAAGATCTTGAAAATTGCCTGTATGCCCACAATAACACTATATTCATGGCAACAAACACATTTATACTCCCTTGGAACAAGGAATCCATTAGATTTCATTATGCAAGTAGTCTTAGATGATGACTACCATTCTAACATGTATTTTCTAATTAATTATTGAATAATGAGACTATCCATTTCTTTCTTCCCAACTAGGCTCCACTTTTGTTGCAATAACTCATTCACACTAAATGATCTTGAACATAGCTTGTATGCCTACAACAGGCATTATATTCATGGCAATGAGCACACCTATACTCCCTTGGAACTAAGAATCCGTTGAATTTCATTAAACAAGGTGTCTTTGATGATGACTAGCATTTCTTACAAGAATTTTACAGTTAATTACTGAATAACATGACTATTTCTTCATTTCTTAATAATTGTAATAACTCATTCACACCAAAAGATCTTCAAAAGGGCTTGTATGCCCATAATAGGCACTATATTCATGGCAACAAGTACATCTATTCTCCCTTGGGACTAGGAATCGGTTGAATTTCATTAAACAAGGAGTCTTTGATGATGACTAACATTTCTTAAGACTATTTGCTAAATAATGAGACCATCTCTTCATTTCTTCCTAACAAGGCTCCACGTCTTGTTGTAATAACTCGTTCACATTAAAATATCTTGAAAATAGATTGTATGCCCACAATAGGCACTATATTCATGGTAACAAGCACATCTATACTCCTTTGAGACTAGGAATCTATTGAATTTCATTAAATAAGGAGTCTGTGATGATAATTAGCATTTCTTTCAAGTTTTTCAACATAATTACTAAATAATCAAACTACCTTTAAATTTCTTCCAAACATGGCTACATTTTTTCTTGTAATGACTCATTCACACTTAAAGATCTTAAGAATTGTTTGTCTGCCCTCAACAGGCATTCTATTCAATGAAACAAGAACATCTATACTCTCTTGGGTGTAGGAATTTGTTGAATTTCATTAAACAAGGAGTCTTCGATTATAACTAGCATTTGTTACAAGTATTTTCTAAATAATTACTAAATAATGAGACCGTCCTTTCATTTCTTCCCAACTAGGCTCCACTTTTTGTTGCAATAACTCATTCACACTAAAAGATCTTGAAAATAGGTTGCATGCCCACAATAGGCTCTATATTCATGGCAACAAGCACATCTATACAACCTTAGAACTAGGAATCCCTTGAATTTCATTATACAAGGAGTCTTTGATGATAACTTGCATTTCTTACAAGTATTTTCCACTTAATTACTAAATAATGGGACTGTCCCTTCATTTTTTCCTAACAAGGATCCACTTTTGGTTGTAATAACTCATTCACACTTAAGGATCTTGAAAATACCTTGTATGCCTACAACAGACACTATATTCATGGCAACAAGCACATCTATACTCCTTTGGGACTAGGAATCTGTTGACTTTTATTAAACATGAAGTATTTGATGATGACTAGCATTTCTTACAAGTATTTTATACTTGACTATTGAATAATCAGACTATCTATTCATTTCCTTATAACTAGGCTCGACTTTTACTTGTAACAACTCATTCACACTTAAAGATGTTGAAAATAGCTTGAATGCCCACAATAAGAACTATATTCATGGAAACAAGCACATCTATACTCTCTTGGAACAAGGAATCTGTTGACTATCTTTAAATAAGGAGTCTTTAATGATGACTAGCATCCCATTCACACTTAAAGATCATGATAATAGCTTGTATGACCATAATAGGCACTATATTGATGGCAACAACCACATCTACACTCCGGTGGGAGTAGCAATCCATTGAATTTCATTAAACAAGAACTCTTTGATGATGACTAGCATTTCCTACAAGTATTTGCCACTTTATTACTGAATAATGAGGTCATCTCTTTATTTCTTCCTAAAAAGGCTCCACTTTTCATTGTAATAACTTATTCACAATTAAAGATCTTAAAAATAGCTTTTATGACCACGTCATGCACTATATTCATTTCCACAACCACATTTATAGTCTCTTGGGACTACAAATCCATTAACTTGTATTAGACAGAATATTTGATGATTTCTAGCATTTCTCACAAGTATTTGATGCTTAATTACTAAAAAATAAGACTATCTCTTCATTTCTTCCAAACAAGGCTCCCATTTTTGTTGTAATAACTCATTGACACTCAAAGATCTTGAAAATAGCTTGTGTGACCACAACAGGCATTATATTAATGGCAACAACCGCATCTACACTCTCTTGGGACTAGCAATCCGTTGAATTTCATTAAACAAGAACTCTTTGATGATGACTAGCATTTCCTACAAGTATTTGCTACTTCATAACTGAATAATGTGGTCATCTCTTCATTTCTTCCTAACAAGGCTCCACTTTTCATTGTAATAACTCCTTTATACTTAAAGATCTTAAAAATAGCTTGTATGACCACAATAGGCACTATATTCGTGGCAACAACCACATCTACACTTTATTGGGACTAGTAATCCAATGAATTTCATTAAACAAGAACTCTTTGATGATGTCTAGCATTTCCTACAAGTATTTGCTACTTTATTACTAAATAATGAGGCTGCTTCTTCATTTCTTCCTCACAAGGCTCTAATTTTACCTGTAATAACCCATTCACGCTTAAAGATTTGAAAAATAGCTTGAATGACCACAACAAACACTATATTCAACGCAACAACCACATCTACACTCTCTTGGGACTAGTAATCATTTGAATTTCATTAAAGAAGAACTCTTTGATGTTGACTAGTATTTCTTATAAGTATTTGCTACTTTGTTACTAAATAATGAGGTCGTCTCTTCATTTCTTCCTAACAAGGCTCCACTTTTCGTCGTAATAACTCCTTCACAATTAAAGATCTTAAAAATAGCTTGTATGACCAGAACAGGCACTATATTCATGGCAACAACCACATCTACACTTTATTAGGACTAGCCATTCATTGAATTTCATTAAACAAGAACTCTTTGATGACAACTAGCATTTCCTATAAGTATTTGCTACCTTATTACTGAATAATGAGGCTGTCTCTTCATTTGTTCCTAACAAGGCTCCTCTTTTCATTGTAATATCTTAGCCACACTTAAAGATAATGAAAATATGTTGTATAACCACAATAAGCACTATATTCAAGGCAACAACCACATCCACAATCTATTGGGACTAGCAATCCGTTGAATTTCACTAAACAAGAACTCTTTGACAATGACTAGCATTTCCTGCAAGTATTTGCTACTTTATTACTGAATAATGTCGCTGTGTCTTCATTTCTTCCTAACAAGGCTCCAATTTTGGTTGTCCTAACCCATTCACACTTAAAGCTATTGAAAATAGCTTGTATGACCACAACAAACACAATATCTAAAGCAACAACGACATTTATACTCTCTTGGGACTAGCAATCAATTGAATTTCATTAAACAAGAGCTCTTTAATGATGACTAGTATTTCTTGCAACTATTTGATACTTTATTACTGAATAATGAGACCGTTTCTTTATTTTTTTGCTAACAAGGCCCCACTTTTCATTATAATAGCTCTTTCACACATAAAGATCTTAAAAATAGCTTATATCACCACTACAGGCACTAAATTCATGGCAATAACCACATCTACACTCTGTTGGGACTAGTAATCCGTTGAATTTCATTAAACAAGAATTCTTTGATGACAACTAGCATTTCCTATAAGTATTTGTTACCTAATTACTGAATAATGAGACCGTCTCTTAATTTGTTTCTAACAAGGCTCCACTTTTCGTTGTAATATCTTAGCCACACTCAAAGATATTGAGAATAGTTTGTATGACCACAACAGGCACTATATTCAAGGCAATAACCACATCTACAATCTATTGGGACTAGCAATCTGTTGAATTTCACTAAACAAGAACTCTTTGATAATGACTAGCATTTCCTGCATGTATTTGCTACTTGATTACTGAATAATGACGTCGTGTCTTCATTTCTTCATAACAAGACTTCAATTTTGGTTGTAATAACCCATTTACACTTAAAGATATTAAAAATAGCTTGTATGACCATAATAGGCACATTATCCAAAGCAATAATGACATTCATAGTCTTTTTGGACTAGCAATCAGTTGAATTTTATTAAAAAAGAGCTCTTTAATGATGACTAGTATTTCCTGCAACTATTTGATACTTTATTACTAAATAATGAGACTGTCCCTTCATTTTTTCGCTAACAAGGCCCCACTTTTCATCGTAATAGCTCTTTCACACATAAAGATCTTAAAAATAGCTTGTATCACCACTATAGGCACTAAATTCATGGCAACACCCACATCTACACTCTATTGGGACTCGCAATCTGTTGAACTTAATTAAACAAGAACTCTTTGACTATGAAAAGCATTTCTTACAAGTATTTACTACCTTATTACTGCATAATGAGGTCGTCTCTTCATTTCTTTCTAACAAGGCTCCACTTTTTGTTGTAATAACTCATTTACACTTAAAGATCTTAAAAATAGGTTGTAGGACCTCAACAGGCATTATATTCATGGCAACAACCACATCTACACTCTCTTGGGACTAGCCATCCATTGAATTTCATTAAACAAGAACTCTTTGATGATGAATTGCATTTCTTACAAGTATTCGCTACTTTATTACTCAATAATGAGGCCTTCTCTTCATTTCCTCCTAACAAGGCTCTCCTTTTTGTTGTAATAACTCATTCACACTTAAAAATCTTAAAAATAGCTTCTATGACCACAATAGGCATTATATTCATGGCAACAACCACATCTACACTCTCTTGGGACTAGCCATCCATTGAATTTCATTAAATAAGAACTCTTTGATGACGACTAGTATTTCCTCAAAGTATTTGCTACTTTATTATTGAAGAATGAGGTCGACTCTTCATTTCCTCCTAACAAGGCTCCATTTTTCGTTGTAATAACTCATTCATACTTAAAATCTTGAAAACAGCTTGTACAACCACACCAGGCATTCTATTTAAGGTGACACCCACATCTACACTCTCTTGGGACTAGTAATCCATTGAATTTCATTAAACAAGAACTCTTTGATGATGACTAGAACTTCTTACAAGTATTTGCTACTTTATTAGTGAATAATGACACTGTCTCTTCAATTCTTCCAAACAAGGCTCCAATTTTTGTTATAGTAACCCATTCACAATTAAAGATCTTGAAAATTGCTTGTATGACCACAACAGGCACTATATTCAAGGCAACAACCACATCTACACTCTCTTTGGACTCGCAATCAGTTGAATTTAATTAAACAAGAACTCTTTGATGATGTCTAGTATTTCTTACAAGTATTTGCTACTTTATTACTGAATAATGAGGTTGTCAATTCATTTTTTCCTAACAAGGCTCCACTATTCGTTGTAATATCTCAGTCACACTAAAAGATCATCAAAATAGCTTGTATGACCACAACAGGCACTATATTCATGGCAACAACCATATTTACACTCTGTTGGGACTATTAATCCGTTGAATTTCACTAAATAAGAACTTTTTGATGATGACTTGCATTTCTTACAAGTATTCGCTACTCTATTGCTAAAAAATAAGGTCGTCTCTTCATTTCCTCCTAACATGGCTCCACATTTTGCTGTAATATCTTAGTCACACTTAAAGATATTCAAAATAGCTTGTATGAGCACAACAGACACTATATTCATGGCAACAACCACATCTACACACTCTGTTAAGACAAGCAATCCGTTGAATTTCATTAAACAGGAACTCCTTGATGATGACTAGCATTTCCTACAAGTATTTGCTACTTTATTACT
>JAHOYR010000002.1:8346222-8366849 GCA_023213295.1 Bruguiera hainesii | reverse complement strand
ATTTCCTACAAGTATTTGCTACTTTATTACTGAATAATGAGGCCATCTCTTCATTTTTTCCTCACAAGGCTCCAATTTTCATAGTAATAACCCATTCACGCTTAAAGATCTCAAAAATTGCTTGTATGACGATATCATGCACTATATTCATGGCAACAACCGCATCTACACTCTCTTGGGGCTAGCAATCCATTGTATTTCATTAAACAAGAACTCTTCGATGATGACTAGCATCTCCTACAGGTATTGGCTACTTTATTATTAAATAATAAGGATGTCTCTTTATTACTTCCCAACAAGGCTCCACTTTTCATTGTAATAACTCATTCACACATAAAGTTCTTGAAAATAGCTTCTATGACCACAACAGACACAATATTCATGGCAACAACCACATCTATACTCTATTGGGACTAGCAATCCTTTGAATTTCATTAAACAAAAACTCTTTGATGATCACTAGTATTTCCTACAAAGATTTTCTACTTTCTTTATGAATAAGAAGGTCGTCTCCTCACTTCCACCTAACAAGGCTCCATTATTCGTTGTAATAATTCATTCACCCTTAAAAATCTTGAAAATAGCTTGTATGACCACATCATGCATTATATTCATTTCAACAACCACATCGTTTCTCTCTTGGGACTAGGAATTTGTTGAATTGGATTAAACAGAGAGTCTTTGATGATTTCTAGCATTTCTCACAAGTACTTGATACTTAATTACTAAAAAATGAGACCCTTTTTTCATTTCTTCCAAAGAAGGCTCCACTTTTCCTTGTAATAAGTCATTCACACTTAAAGATCTTGAAAATAGCTTGTATGACCACAATAGGCATTATATTCATGGCAACAACCACATTTACACTCTGTTAGGACTAGCAATCCGTTGAATTTCACTAAACAAGAACTCTTTGATGATGACTTGCATTTCTTACAAGTATTTGCTACTTTATTACTAAATAATAAGGTCATCTCTTCATTTACTCTTAGCAAGGCTCCACTTTTCGTTGTAATATCTTAGTCACACTTAAAGATCTTCAAAATAACTTGTATGAACACAACAGGCACTATATTCATGGCAACAACCACATCTACACTCTGTTGGGACAAGCAATCCATTGAATTTCATTAAACAAGAACTCTTTGATGATGAATAGCATTTCCTACAAGTATTTGCTACTTTATTACTGAATAATGAGGTCGTCTCTTCATTTCCTCCTAACAAGGCTCCACTTTTCATTGTAATATCTCAGTCACTCTTAAAGATCTTCAACCTAGCTTTTATGAACACAACAAGCACTATATTCATGGCAACAACCATATCTACACTCTGTTGGGACAAGTAATCTGTTGAATTTCATTAAACAAGAACTCTTTGATGATGACTAGCATTTGCTATAAGTATTTGCTACTTTATTACTGAATAATGAGGCCATCTCTTCATTTTTTTCTAACAATGCTCCAATTTTTGTTGTAATAACCCATTCACACTTAAAGATCTTGAAAATAGCTTGTATGACCATGATAGTCACTATATGCAAGTTAAAAACCACATTTACACTCTCATGGGACTAGCAATCTGTTAAATTTCATTAAACAAGTACTCTTTGATGATTACTGGCATATCCTACAACTATTTGCTACCTTATTACTAAATAATGAGGCTGTGACTTCCTTTGTTCATAACAAAGCTCCACTTTTCATTGTAATATCTCAACCACACTTAAAGATCATCAAAATAGCTTGTATAACCACAACAAGAGCTATATTCATGAAAATAACCACATTTACACTATGTTGGGACTAGCAATCCGTTGAATTTCATTAAACAAGAACTCTTTGATGATGAGTAGCATTTCCTACAAGTATTTGCTACTTATTACTGAATAATGATGCTGTCGATTCATTTCTTCCTAACAAGGCTCCACTTTACATTGAAATAACACATTTTCACTTATAGATCTTGAAAATATCTTTTATGACCATAACAGGCACTATATTGATGCCAACAACCACATCTACACTCTGTTAGAATTAGCAATTCGTTGAATTTCATTAAACAAAAACTCTTTGATGATGACTAGCATTTCCTACAAGTATTTGCTACTTTATTACTTTATAATGAGGCCGCCTCTTCATTTCTTCCTAAGAAGGTTCCACTTTTCGTTGAAATAACGCATTCGGACTTAAAGATGTTCAAAATATCTTTTATGACCACAACAGGCACTATATTCATGGCAACAACCACATCTACACTCTGTTAGGACTAGCAGTCCTTTGAATTTGATTAAATAAGAACCCTTTGATGATGACTAGCATTTCCTACAAGTATGCATTACCTTATTACTGAATAATGAGGTCCTCTCTTCATTTTTTCCTAACGAGGCTCCACTTTTCATTGTAATAACTCATTCACACTTAAATACCCTGAAAATTGCTTGTATGACCACAACAAGCACTATAGTCTTGTCAACAACCACGTTTACATTCTTTTAGAACATGCAATCCATTGAATTTCATTAAACAAGAACTCTTTAATGATGACTAGCATTTCTTACAAGTATTTCCTACTTTATTACTAAATAATGAGGCCATCTCTTCATTTCTTCCTCACAAGGCTCCAATTTTCATTGTAATAACCCATTCACACTTAAAGATCTCAAACATTGTTTGTATGACGACATCATGCATTATATTTAGGGCAACAACCGCATCTACACTCTCTTGGGGCCAGCAATCCCTTGAATTTCATTAAACAAGAACACTTTGATGATGACTAGCATCTCTTACAAGTATTGGCTATTGTATTATTGAATAATGAGGATGTCTCTTTATTTCTTCCCAACAAGGCTCCACTTTTCATTGTAATAACTCATTCACACGTAAAGTTCTTGAAAATAGCTTTTATGACCACAACAGGCACAATATTCAAGGCAACAACCACATCTATACTCTGTTGGGACTAGCAATCCTTTGAATTTCATTAAACAAAAACTCTTTGACGATGACTAGCATTTCCTACAAATATTTTCTACTTTATTTCTGAATAAGAAGGTCGTCTCCTCACTTCCACCTACCAAGGCTCCATTATTTGTTGTAATAATTCATTCACCCTTAAAGATCTTGAAAATAGCTTGTATGACCACATTGTGCATTATATTCACTGCAACAACCACATCTATACACTCTTAGGACTAGGAATTTGTTGAATTTCATTAAACAGAGAGTCTTTGATGATTTCTAGCATTTCTCTCAAGTATTTGATACTTAATTACTGAAAAATGAGACCCTTTTTTCATTTCTTCCAAACAAGACTCCACTTTTCCTTGTAATAAGTCATTCACACTTAAAGATCTTGAAAATAGCTTGTACGACCACAACAGGCATTATATTCATGGCAACAACTACATCTACACTCTCTTGGTACTAGCAATCTGTTGAATTTCATTAAACAAGAACTCTTTGATGATAACTACCATTTCCTACAAGTATTTGCTACTTTATTACTGAATAATGAGGTCGTGTATTCATTTTTTCCAAACAAGGCTCCACTATTCATTGTAATATCTCAGTCACACGAAAAGATCGTCAAAATAGCTTGTATGACCACAATAGGCACTATATTCATGGCAACAACCACATTTACACTCTATTAGGACTAATAATCCATTGAATCTCATTAAAAAAGAACTCTTTTCTAATGACTAGCATTTGCTATAAGATTTTGCCACTTTATAACTGAATAATGAGGTTGTCTCTTCATTTCTTTCTAACAAGGCTCTACTATTCATTATAATAACTCAGTCATACTTGAAGATCTTCAAAATAGCTTATATAACCATAAGAGTCTCTATATTCATGGCAACAACAATATCTATACTCTACTAGGACTAGCAATCCATTCAATTCCATTAAAGAAGAAGTCTTTGATAATGACTAGCATTTCCTACAAGTATTTGCTACTTTTTTACTTAATATTGAGGCTGTCTCCTTATTTCTTCCTAACAAGGCTCCACTATTCGTTGTAATAACTCAGTCACACTTAAAGATCATCAAAATAACTTATATGACAACAAAAGGCACTATATTCATGGTAATAACCATATCTACACTCTGACAGGACTGGCAATCCATTCAGTTTCATTAAAGAAGAAGTCTTGGATAATGACTAGTATTTCTTACAAGTATTTGCTACTTTGTCACTTAATAATGAGGTCGTCTCTTCATTTCTTCCTAACAAGCCTCCACTATTCGTTGTAATAACTCAATTACACTTAAAGATCTTCAAAATACCTTAAATTACCATAATAAGCACTATATTCATGGCAACAACCATATCTACACTCTGTTAGGACTAGCAATCCACTGAATTTCATTAAACAAGAACTCTTTGATGATGACTAGCATCTCCTACATGTATTTGCTACTTTTTTACTGAATAATGAGGTCGTCTCTTCATTTCTTCCTAACATGGCTCCACTATTCATTGTAATAACTCAGTCACAATTAAAGATCTTCAAAATAGCTTATATGTCCACAACAGGCACTATATTCATGACAACAACCATATCTATACTCTGTTAGGACTAGCAATCCATTGAATTTTGTTAAATAAGAACTCTTTGATGAAGATTACGATTTGCTACAAGTATTTGCTACTTTATCTCTGAATAATAAAGTCGTCTCCTCATTTCCACCTAACAAGGCTCCATTATTCGTTATAGTAACCCATTCACCCTTAAAGATCTTGAAAATAGCTTCTCTGACCATAAAAGGCACTGTATTCAAGGCAACAACCATATCTACACTCTGTTAGGATTAGCTATCCGTTGAATTTCATTAAATACGAACTCTTTCATGATGACTAGCATTTCTTACAAGTATTTCCTACTTTCTTACTAAGTAATGAGACCGTTTCTTCATTTCTTCCAAACAAGTCTTCACTTTTTGTTGTAATATCTCATTCACACTTAAAGATCTTGAAAATTGCTTGTATGACCACTACAGGCATTATATTTATGGCAACAACCACATCTACCCTCTCTTAGGACTAGCAATCTGTTGAATTTCATTAAACAAGAACTCTTTGATGATCACTAGCATTTCCTCCAAGTATTTGCAAATTTATTACTGAATAATGAGACAGTCTCTTCATTTCTTCCTAACAAGACTCCACTTTTCATTGTAATCACTCATTCACCCTTATAGATCTTGAAATAGCTTGTATGACCATAATAGGCAATATATTCATGGCAACAACCACATCTACCCTCTCTTGGGACTAGCAATCTGTTGAATTTCATGGAACTAGGAATCTGTTAAATTGCATTAAACAAAGTGTTTTTGATGATTTCTTGGATTTCTCAGAGGTATTTGATACTTAATTACTAAAAGATGTGAACATCTCTTCATTTCTTCCTAACAAGGCTCTTCTTTTTGTTGTAATAATTGATTCACACTTAAAGATCTTGAAAACCGCTTGTATGACCATAATAGACACAATATTCTTGGCAACAACCACATTTACATGCCCTTAGGGCTAGGAATCTGTTGAATTTCATTAAACAAGGAGTCTTCGATGATGACTATTATTTCCTACAAGTATTTGCTACTATATTACTAAATAATGAGGTCGTCTCTTCATTTCCTCCTAACTAGGCTCCACTTTTCTTTGTAATAACTCATTCACATTTAAAGATCTTGAAAATAGCTTGTATTACACCAATATGCATTATATTCATGGCAATAACTAGATCTACACTATCTTGCGACTGGCAATCATTTGAATTTATTTAAACAGGAGCTCTTTGATGATGACTAGCATTTCTTACAATTATTTGCTACTTTATTACTAAATAATAAGGTCGTCTCTTCATTTCTTCCAAAGAATGCTTCACTTTGCGCTGTAATAACTCATTCACACTTAAAGATGTTGAAAATAGCTTGTATGGCCACATCATGCATAATATTCATGGCAACAACCACATCTATACTCTTTTGGGACTAGGAATCCATTGAATTACATTAAACAAAGAGTCTTTGATGATTTTTAGCATTTATCGTAAGTATTTGATTCTTAATTTCTAAAAAATGAGACCGCCTCATCATTTCTTCCAAGCAAGGCACCACTTTTGGTTGTAATAACTCTTTCACACTTAAAAATCTTGAAAATTGCTTGTAGGACCACATTATGCACTACCTCTACACTCTGTTGGGACTAGCAATTTGTTGGATTTCATTAAACAATAATTGTTTGACAATGACTAGCATTTCCTACAAGTATTTCCTACTTTATTATTGAATAATAAGGCCCTCTCTTCATTTCTTCCTAACAAGACTTCACTTTTCGTTGTAATAACTCATTTAGACTTAAAGATCTTGAAAATAGCTTGTATGACCACATCATGCACTATATTCATTGCAATAACCACATCTATACTCTTTTGGGACTAGGAATCTATTAAATTGCATTAAACAAAGAGTCTTTGATGATTTCTCACACTTTGACAAGTATTTGATACTTAATTACAGAAAAATAAGACTGTCTCTTCATTTCTTCCAAACAAGACTCCACTTTTCATTGTAATACCTCATTCACACTTAAATATTTTGAAAATAGCTTGTATGACCACAACATGCATTATATTCATGGCAACCACCACATCTACACTCTCTTGAGACTAGCAATCTGTTGAATTTCATTAAACAATAACTCTTTCATGATGACTAGCATTTCCTACAAGTATTTGCTACTTTATTACTAAATAATGAGGCTGTCTTTTCATTTCATCCTAACAAGACTCGACTTTTTGTTTTAATAACTCATTCGCACTTAAAGATCTTGAAAATAGCTTGTAAGACCACATCATGCACTATATTCATTACAATAACCACAATTATACTCTCTTGGGACTAGGAATCTCAAAAATGAGATTGTCTCTTCATTTCTTCCAAACCAAGACTCCATTTTTCATTGTAATAACTGATTCATACCTAAAGATCTTGAAAATGGCTTCTAGGACCACAATAGGCATTATATTCATGCCAACAACCACATCTCCACTCCCTTGGGACAAGCAATCTCTTGAATTTCATTAAACAAGAACACTTTGGTGATGACTAGCATTTACTACATGTATTTGCTACTTGATTACTGAATAATGAGGCCGTCTCTTCATTTCCTCCTAACAAGGCTCGATTTTTCATTGTAATAACTCAATCACACCGAAAGATCTTGAAACTAGCAATCTCTTGAATTTCATTAAATAAGAACACTTTGGTGATGACTAGCATTTACTACATGTATTTGCTACTTTATTATTGAATAATGAGGTCGTCTCTTCATTTCCTCCTAACAAGGCTCGATTTTTCATTGTAATAACTCAATCACACCTAAAGATCTTGAAACTAGCATGTATGACCACGTCATGCATTATATTCATTGCAACAATCTCATCTATACTCTCTTAGAACTAAGAGGCTGTTAAATTGAATTAAACATAGAGTCTTGGCGGATTTCAACCATTTCTCACAAGTATTTGATACTTAATAACTCAAAAATGAGGCCGTCTCTTCATTTCTTCCAAACAAGGCTCCACTTTTCATTGTAATAACTCATTCACACCTAAATATCTCGAAACTAGCTTATATGACCACAATAGACATTATATTGATGGCAATAACCACATCTACAGTTGCTAGGGACTAGCGATCCATTGAATTTCATTAAACAAGAACTCTTTGATGATGACTATCATTTCTTACAAGTATTTGCTATTGTATTACAGAATAATGAGGTCGCATCTTCATTTCCTCCTAACAACCCTCCATTTTTATTGAAATAACTCATTCACACTTAAAGATCTTGACAATAGCTTGTAAGACTGCATCATACATTATATTCATTGCAACAACCTCATCTATACTCTCTTGGGACTAGGAATCTGTTGAATTGAATTAAACAAAGAGTCTCTGATAATTTCTAACATTTCTCACAAGTATTTGATAGTTAATTACCCAAAAATGAGACCGTGTCTTTATTTCTTATGAACAAGGCTCCACTTTTCGTTGTAATAACTCATTCACACCTAAATATCTTGAAAATAGCTTGTATGACCACAATAGGCATTATATTGACAGCAACATCCACATCTACAGTCGCTAGGGACTAGCAATCCGTTGAATTTCATTAAACAAGAACTCTTTGATGATGACTAGAATTTTTTACAAGTATTTGCTACTGTATTACAGAATAATGAGGTTGCATTTTCATTTCCTCCTAACAAGGCTCCATTTTTCATTGTAATAAGTCATTTACACTTAAAGAACTTGAAAATAGCTTGTATGAGCACATAATCCATTATATTTATTGCACCAACCCCATTTACACTCTCTTGGGACTCGAAATCTATTGAATTGCATTAAACAAAGAGTCTTTGATGATTTATAGCATTTCTCACAGGTATTTGATACTTAATTACTCAAAAATGAGATCGTCTCTTCATTTCTTCCAAACAAGGCTCCACTTTTCGTTATAATAACTCATTCACACCTAAATATGTTGAAACTAGCTTATATGACCACAATAAGTATTATATTGATGGCAATAACCACATCTACAATGGCTAGGGACTAGTGATCCATTGAATTTCATTAAATAAGAACTCTTTGATGATGACTAGCATTTCTTACAACTATTTGCTACTGTATTACAGAATAATGAGGTCACATTTTCATTTCCTCCTAACAACCCTCCATTTTTATTGTAATAAGTCATTCACACTTAAAGATGTTGAAAATAGCTTGTAAGACCACATCATGCACTATATTCATTGCAACAACCTCATATATACTCTCTTGGGACTAGGAATCTATTGAATTGCATTCAACAAAGAGTCTCTGATAATTTCCAGCATTTCTCACAAGTATTTGATAGTTAATTACCCAAAAATGAGACCGCGTCTTTAATTCTTCTAAACAAGGCTCCACTTTTCGTTGTAATAACTCATTCACAGCTAAATATCTTGAAAATAGATTATATGACCATAATAGGCATTATATTGATGGCAACAACCACATTTACAGTTGCTAAGGACTAACAATCCATTGAATTTCATTAAATAAGAACTCTTTGATGATGACTAGCATTTCTTACAAGTGTTTGCTATTGTATTACAGAATAATGAGGTTGCAACTTCATTTCCTTCTAACAAGGCTCCATTTTTCATTGTAATAACTCATTCTCACTTAAAGATCTTGAAAATAGCTTATAAGACCACATCATGCACTATATTCATTGCAACAACCTCATCTATACTCTCTTAGGACTAGGAATCTGTTGAATTGCATTAAACAAAGAGTCTCTAATGATTTCTAGCATTTCTCACAAGTATTTGATAGTTAATTACCCAAAAAGAGACCATCTCTTCATTTCTTCCAAACAAGGCTCCACTTTTTGTTGTAATAACTCATTCACACTTGAAGATCATGGACATAGCTTGTATGACCACATCATGCACTATATTCATTGCGACAACCACATCTATACTCTCTTGGGTCTAAGAATCTATTGAATTACATTAAACAAAGCGTCTTTGATGATTTCTAGCATTTCTTACAAGTATTTGATACTTAATTACTCAAAAATCCAACTGTCTCTTCATTTCTTGTAAACAAGGCTCCACTTTTCATTGTAATAACTCATTCACACATAAATATCTTGAAAATAGCTTGTATGACCACAACAGGCATTATATTCATGGCAACAACCACATCTACACTCTTTTGGGACTAGCAATTCGTTGAATTTCATTAAACAAGAACTCTTTCAGGATGACTAGCATTTCCTACAATTATTTGCTACTTTATTACTAAATAATGAGGTCGTCTCTTCATTTTCTCCTAACAAAACTCCATTTTTCATTGTGTTAACTCATTTACACTTAAAGATCTTGGAAGTAGCTTTTATGACCACATCATGCACTATATTCATTGCAACAACCACATCCATACTCTCTTAGGGTTAGGAATCTGTTGAATTGAATTAAAGAGAGAGTCTTTGATGATTTCTAGCATTGCTCATAAGTATTTGATACTTATTTACTCAAAAATTAGACTGTCTCTTCATTGCTTCTAAACAAGGCTCCACTTTTACTTGTAATAACTCATTCACACTTAAATATCTTGAAAATAGCTTGTATGACCACAATAGGCATTATATTCATGGCAACAACCACATCTACACTCTCTTGGGACTAGCAATCCATTCAAGTTCTTTAAATAGGAACTCTTGGATGACGACTAGCATTTCCTACATGTATTTGCCACTTTATTATTGAATAATGAGGTCGCCTCTTCATTTCCCCCTAACAGGGCTCCATTTTTCATTGTAATAACTCTTTCACACTTAAAGATGTTGAAGATAGCTTGTATGACCACATCATGCACTATATTCATTGCAACAACCTCATCTATACTCTTTTAGGACTAGGAATATGTTGAATTGAATTAAACAGAGTGTCTTTGATGATTTCTACCATTTCTCCCAAGTATTTGATACTTCATTACTCAAAAATAAGATTGTTTTTTTATTTCCTCCAAACAAGGCTGCACTTTTCATTGTGATAACTCATTCACACATAAATATCATGACAATAGCTTTTATGACCACAACAAGCATTATACTAATGTGACTGTCTCTTCATTTCCTCCCAACAACGCTCCACTTTTCGTTGTAAAAACTCATTCACAATTAAAGATCTTGAAAGTAGCTTACATGACCACATCATCCACTATATTCATTGAAACAACCACATCTATACTCTCTTCGGACTAGGAATCTATTGAATCGCATTAAACAAAGAGTCTCTGATGATTTCTAGCATTTCTCATAAGTATTTAATACCTAATTACTCAAAAATGAGATCGTCTCCTCATTTCTCCCAAACAAGGCTCCACTTTTTGTTGCAATAACTCATGCACACTTAAATATCATGAAAATAGCTTGTATGACCGCAACAGGCATTATATTCATGGCAACAACCACATTTACATAGTCTTGGGACTAGTAATCCATTGAATTTCATTAAACAAGAATTCTTTAATGATGACTAGCATTTCCTATAAGTGTTTGGTAGTTTATTTCTAAATAATGTCACCGTCTCTTCATTTCCTCCCAACAATGCTCCACTTTTCTTTGTAATAACTCACTCACAATTAAAGATTTTAAAAGTAGTTTACATGACCACGTCATCCACTATATTCATTGGAACAACCACATCTATACTTTCTTTGAACTGGGAATATGTTAAATTGCATTAAACATAGAGTTTTAGATGATTTCTAGCATTTCCCACAACTATTTAATAGTTAGTTACTCAAAAATGAGATCGCCTTTTTATGTTTTCCTAACAAGGCTCCACTTTTTGTAGTAATAACTCATTCACACTTAAAGATCTTGAAAATTGCTTGTATGACCACATCATGCATGATATTCATTACAACAACCACATCTATATTCTCTTGGGTCTAGGAATCTCTTAAGTTGCATTAAACAAAGAGTCTTTGATGATTTCTAGCATTTCTCATAAGTATTTGATACTTAATTACTCAAAAATGAGACCGTCTCTTCATTTCTTCAAAACAAGGGTCAACTTTTTGTTGTAACAATTAAAGATCTTGAAAATAGCTTACATGACCACATCATGCACGATATTCATTGCAACAACCACATCTTGAAAATCCCTTGTATGACCAAAATAGGCATTATATTCATGACAATAACCATATCTACACTCTCTTGGGACTAGCAATCCGTTGAATTTCATTAAACAATAACTCTTTAATGATGACTAGCATTTCTTACAAGTATTTCCTACTTTATTTCTAAATAATGAGGCCATCTCTTCATTTCCTCCTAACAAGGCTCCACTTTTCATTGTAATTACCCATTCACAATTAAAGATCTTGAAAATAGCTTACATGAGAACATCATGCACTCTATGCATTGTAACAACCACATCTATACTCTCTTGGGACTAGGAATCTATTGAATTGTATTAAGCAAAGAGTCTTTGATGATTTCAAGCATTTCTCACAAGTATTTGGTACTTGATTTCTCAAAAATGAGACTGTCTCTTCATTTCTCCCAAACAAGGCTCGACTTTTCGTTGTAATAACTGATTCACACTTAAAGATCTTAAAATAGCTTGTATGACCACATCATGCACTATATTCATTGCAACAACCACATTTATACTCTCTTGGGACTTGGAATCTGTTCACTAGTGTTAAACCAGGAGTCTTTGATGATTTCTAGTATTCAATTCTTAATTACTGAAAAATGTGGCCGTTTCTTCATTTCCTCCAGACAAGGCTCCATTTTACGTTGTAAAAACTGATTCACAGTTAGAGATATTTAAAATAGCTTGTATAACCACAACAGGCATTGTATTTAGGGCAAGAACCACATCTACACTCTCTTGGGACTCACAATTCGTTGAATTTCATTAAATAAGAACTCTTTGACGATGACTTGTATTTCCTACAAGTATTTACTACTTCGTTGCTAAATAAAGAGGTTGTCTCTTCATTTCCTTCTACGTCATGCACTATATTCTTCGCAACAACCACATATGCACTCTCTTGGGACTAGGAATCTGTTGAATTGCATTAAACAAAGAGTTTTTGATGATTTCTAGCATTTCCCACATGTATTTGATACTTAATCACTGAAAAATGACACCTTCTCTTCCTTTCTTCCAAACAAGGCTCCACTTTTCGTTGTAATATCTCATTCCCACTTAAAGATCCTGAAAATAGCTTATATGTCCACATCATGCACTATATTTATTGCAACAACCACGTCTGTACTCTCTTGGGACTAAGAATCTATTGAATAGTATTAAACAAAGAGTTTTGATGATTTTTACCATTTCTCATAAGTATTTGATACTTAATTACTGAAAAATGAGACCGTTTCTTTATTTCTTCCAAATAGGGCTCCACTTTTTGTTGAAATGACTCAATCACACTTAAATATCTTGAAAATAGCTTGTATGACGACAACAGGCATTATATTCATGGCAATAACAACATCTACACTCACTTAGGACTAGTAATCTGTTGAATTTCATTAAACAAGAACTCTTTAATGATGACTAGCTTTTCCTACAAGTATTTGCTAGTTTATTTTTAAATAATGAGGCTGTCTCCTTATTTCCACCTAACAAGGCTCCACTTTTCCTTATTTATACTCTCTTCGGACTATGAATCTATTGAATTGTGTTACAAAAAGAGTCTTTGAATTTGATTATTTCTAGCATTTCTCACAAGTATTTGATACATAATTACAGATACATGAGACCTTCTCTTCATTTCCTCCAAACAAGGCTCCACTTTTCATTGTAATAACTCATTCAAAGTTAAACATCTTGAAAGTATCTTGTATGACCACATCATGCACTATATTCATTGCAACAACCACATCTATATTCTCTTGGGGGTAGGAATCTATTGCATTGCATTAAACAAAGAGTCTTTGATGATTTCTACCATTTCTCACAAGTATTTGATATTGAATTACTCAAAAATGAGACCGCTCTTTATTTCTCCCAAACAAGGCTCCACTTTTCGTTCTAAAACTTATTCACATGTAAAGATCTTGAAAATAGCTTGTATGACCACATCATGCACTATATTCGTTGCAACAACCACATCTATACTCTCTTAGGACTAGGAAATTGTTCAATTGCATTAAACAATGAGTCTTTGATGATTTTATGCATTTCTCACAAGTATTTGATACTTAGTTACTAAAAAATGAGACCGTCGCTTCATTTCTTCCAAACAAGGCTCCACTTTTCATCGTAATAACTCATTCACACTTAAAGATCTTAAAAATAGCTTGTACGACCACATCATGCACTATATTCATTGCAACAACCACATCTATACTCTCTTTAGACTTGGAATCTGTTGAATTGCATTAAACAAGGAGTCTTTGATGATTTTTAGCATTTCTCACAAGTATTTGATACATAATTATGGATAAATGAGATGTTCACTTTTTTTCCTCCAAACAAGGCTCCACTTTTCATTATAATAATTCAGTCACACTTAAAGATCTTGAAAATAGCTTGTATGACCACATCATGCACATATATCCATTGCAACAACCACATCTATACTCTCTTGGGACTAGGAATCGGCTGAATTACATTAAACAAAGAGTCTTTGTTGATTTTTAGCATTTCTCACAAGTATATGATACATAATTACAGATAAATGAGACCTTCTCTTCATTTCCTCCAAACAAGGCTCTATTTTTCGTTGTAATAACTCATTCACAAATAAAGATCTTGAAAATAGTTTACATGACCACATCATGCACTATATTCATTGCAACAACCACATCTATACTCTCTTTTGACTAGGAATCTGTTGAATTACTTTAAACAAAGAGTCTTGAATAATTTCAAGCATTTCTCTTAAGTATTTGATACTTAGTTACTCAAAAATGAGACCGTCTCTTCTTTTCTTCCAAAAAAGGCTCCACTCTTCGTTGTAATAAATCATTCACACTTAGAGAACTTAAAAATAGCTTTGTATGACCACATCATGCTCTATATTCATTGCAACAACCACATCTATACCCTCTTAGGACTAGGAATCTATTGAGTTGCATTAAACAATGTGTCTTTGATGATTTTCATCATTTCTCACAAGTATTTAATACTTAATTACTAAAAAATGAGACCGTGTCTTTATTTCTTCCAAACAAGGCACCACTTTTTGGTGTTATAACTCATTCATACTTAAAGATCTTGAAAATAGCTTACATGACCACATCATGCACTCTATTCATTGCAACAACCACATTTATACTCTCTTAGGACTAGGAATCTGTTGAATTACATTAAACAAAGAGTCTTTGATGATTTTAAGAATTTCTCACAAGTATTTGATACTTAATTTCGCAAAAATGAGACCGTCTCTTCATTTCTTCCAAATAAGGCTCCACTTTTCGTTGTAATAACTCATTCACATTTAAAGATCTTGAAAATAGCTTCTATGACCACATCATGCACTATATTCATTGCAACAGCCACATTTATACTCTCTTAGGACTTGGAATCTATTCATTAGCATTAAACCAAGACCCTTTGATGATTTCTAGTATTTGATTCTTAATTACTGAAAAATTTGACCATTTCTTCATTTCCTCCAAACAATGCTCGACTTTACATTGTAATAACTCATTCACAGATAAAGATATTTAAAATAGCTTGTATGACAACAACAAGCATTATATTGAGGGCAACAACCACATCTACACTATCTTGGGACTAGCAATCCATTGAATTTCATTATAAATGAACTCTTTGATGATGACTAGTATTTCCTACAAGTATTTACTAATTTGTTGCTGGATAATGAGGTTGTCTCTTCATTTCCTCCCAACAAGTCTCCATTTTTCGTTGTAATAACTCATTCACACTTAAAGACTTTGAAAATGGCTTGTATGACCACATGATGCACTATATTCATTGCAACAACCACATCTACACTCTCTTGGGACTATAAATCTGTTGAATTGTATTAAACAAAGAGCCTTTGATGATTTCTAGCATTTCTCACATGTATTTGATACTTAATTATTGAAAAACGAGACCGTCTCTTCCTTTCTTCCAAACAAGGCTCCACTTTTCATTGTAATAACTCATTCACACTTAAAGATCTTGAAAATAGCTTGTATTACCACATCATGTATTATATTCATTGCAACAACCACATTTATACTCTCTTAGGACTTGGAATATGTTCACTATCCTTAAACTAGGAGTCTTTGATGATTTCTAGTATTCGATTCTTAATTACTGAAAAATGTGACCGTTTCTTCATTTTCTCCAGACAAGGCTCCACTTTACGTTGTAATAACTCATTCACAATTAAAGATATTTAAAATAGCTTGTATGACCACAACAGGTATTATATTTAGGGCAACAACCACATCTACACTCTTTTGGGACTAACAATCCGTTGAATTTAATTAAACAAGAACTATTTGATGATGACTAACATTTCTTACAAGTATTTGCTACCTCATTTTGAATAATGAGGTTGTTTGTTCATTTCCTCCTAACAAGACTCCATTTTCCATTGTAATAACTCATTCACACTTAAAGATCTTCAAAATGGCTTATATGACCACATCATGCACTATATTCATACCAACAACCACATCTACACTCTCTTAGGACTAGCAATCTATTGAATTGCATTAAAGAAAGAGTCTTTAATGATTTCTAGCATTTCTCACATGTATTTGATACTTAATTACTAAAAAATGAGACCATCTCTTCCTTTCTTCCGAACAAGGCTCCACTATTCGTTGTAATAACTTAGTCATACTGAAAGATCTTGAAAATAGCTTCTATGTCCATAATAGGCACTATATTCATGGCAACTGCCACATCTACACTCTGTTGGGACTAGCGATCCGTTAAATTTCATTAAACAATAACTCTTTGATGATGTTTTACATTTCCTACAAGTATTTGCTAATTTATTTTTAAATAATTAAACTGTCTCTTCATTTCTTCCTGATAAGGCTCCGATTCTCTTTGTAATAATCCACTCACACTTAAAGATCTTGAAAATTGCATGCATGACCTCATCATGCACTATATTCATGGCAATAACCACATCTGCTCTCTCTTGGGACTAGCAATCTGTTGAATTTCATTGAACAAGAAGTCTTTGATAATGACTAGCATTTCTTACAAGTATTTGCTAGTTTATTACTAAATAATGAGGCCATCTCCACATTTCCTACACACAAGGCTTCACTTATCGTTGTAATAACTTATTCACGATTAAAGATCTTGAAAATAGCTTGTATAACCACATCATGCACTATATTCATTGCAACAACCACAACTAAACTCTCTTGGGACTTGGGATCTGTTCAAACCACATCTAACCACATCTAGAGCGTCTCTTCATTTCTTCCAAACAAGGCTCTACCTTTCGTTGTAATAACTCATTCACACTTAAAGATTTTGAAAATTTCATGTATGATCACATCATGCACTATATTCATGGCAACAACCATATCTAATCTCTTTTGGGACTAGCAATCCATTAAATTTCATTAAACAATAACTCTTTGATGATGACTCGCATTTCCTACAAGTATTTGCTACTTTATTAGTGAATAATGAGGTCGTCTCTCCATTTCCTCCCAACAAGGCTCCATTTTTCATTATAATAACTCATTCACACCTAAAGATCTTGAAAATAGCCTGCAGGACCACATCATGCACAATATTCATAGCAACAACCACATCTACACTCTCTTGGGACTAGCAATCTATTGAATTGCATTAAACAAAGAGTCTTTGATGATTTCTAGCATTTCTCACATGTATTTGATACTTAATTACTGAAAAATGAGACTGTCTCTTCCTTTCTTCCAAACAAGGCTCCACTTTTCATTGTAATAACTCATTCACACTTAAAGATCTTGAAAATAGCTTGTATGTCCATAATAGGCACTATATTCATGGCCACAGCCACATCTACACTCTGTTGGGACTAGCGATCTGTTGAATTTCATTAAACAAGAACTCTTTGATGATGTTTTACATTTCCTACAAGTAGTTGCTAATTTATTTTTAAATAATTAAACTGTCTCTTCATTTCTTCCTAATAAGGCTCCAATTTTCTTTGTAATAATCCACTCACACTTAAAGATCTTGAAAATTGCTTGCATGACCTCATCATGCACTATATTCATGGCAATAACCACATTTGCTCTCTCTTGGGACCAGCAATCTGTTGAATTTCATTAAACAAGAAGTCTTTGATGATAACTAGCATTTCTTACAAGTATTTGCTAGTTTATTAATAAATAATGAGGTCGTCTCCTCATTTTCTACACACAAGGCTCCACTTATCATTATAATAACTCATTCGCAATTAAAGATCTTGAAAATAGCTTGTATAACCACATCATGCACTATATTCATTGCAATAACCACATCTAAACTCTCTTGGGGCTTGGAATCCATTCAAACCACATCTAGACTGTCTCTTCATTTCTTCCAAACAAGGCTCCACTTTTCATTGTAATCACTCATTCATACTTAAAGATTTTGAAAATTTCTTGTATGATCACATCATGCACTATATTCATGGCAGTAACCATATCTAATCTCTTTTGGGACTAGTAATCAGTTGAATTTCATTAAAAAAGAACTCTTTGATGATGACTCGCATTTACTACAAGTATTTGCTACTCTATTAGTGAATAATGAGGTTGTGTCTCCATTTCCTCCTAACAAGGCTCCATTTTTCATTATAATAACTCATTCATACCTAAAGATCTTGAAAATAGCCTGTATGACCACATCATGCACTATATTTATAGCGACAACCACATCTACAATCTGTTGGGACTAGCAATATATTTAATTGCATTAAACAAAGAGTCTTTGATGATTTCTAGCATTTCTCACATGTATTTGATACTTAATTACTGAAAAACGAGACCGTCTCTTCCATTCTTCCAAACAAGGCTCCACTTTTCGTTGTAATAACTCATTCACACTTAAAGATCTTGAAAATAGCTTCTATGAGCACAACAGGCACTATATTCATGATAGCAACCACATCTACACTCTATTGGGACTAGCAATTTGTTGAATTTCATTAAACAAGAGCTCTTAGAGCATTTCCTACAAGTATTTGCTACTTTATTACTAGATAATGAGGCAGTCTATTCATTTCTTCCTAACAAGCCTCTAATTTTTGTTGTAATAACTCATTCAAGCATAAAGATCTTGAAAACGGCTTGTATGACTACAACAGGCACTATATTGATGGCAACAACCACATCTAAACTCTGTTAGGACTAGCAATCCATTGAATTTCATTAAACAAGAACTTTTTGATGATGACTAGCATTTCCTACAAGTCTTTGCTACCCCATTCCTAAATAATGAGTTGGTCTTTGCATTTCCTCCTAACAAGGCTCCATTTTTCATTGTAATAACTCATTCACACCTAAAGATCTTGAAAATCACTTGTATGACCACATCATGCACTATATTCATTGCAACAACGGCATCTATGCTATCATGGGACTAGGAATCTATTGAATTGCATTGAACAAAGAGTCTTTGATGATTTTTAGCATTTTTTACATGTATTTGATACTTAATTACTAAAAAATGAGACCCTCTCTTCATTTCTTTCTAACAAGGCTCTACTATTCGTTGTAATAACTCAGTCACACTTAATGATTTGGAAAATAGCTTGTATGACCGCAACAGGCACTATATTCATGGCAACAGCCACATTTACACTTTGTTGGGACTAGAAATCTATTAAATTTCATTAAAGAATAACTCTTTGATGATATTTAGCATTTCCTGCAAGTATTTGCTAATTTACTACTGAATAATTAGACAACCTCTTCATTTTTCCTAACAAGTCTCCAATTTTCTTTGTAACAACCCATTCACACTTAAAGATCTTGAAAATTGCTTGCATGACCTCATCATGCACTATATTCATGGCAACAACCACATCTATTGTCTCTCGGGACTAGCAATCCGTTGAATTTCATTAAACAAGAAGTCTTTGATGATGACTAGCAGTTCCTACAAGTATTTGCTACTTTATTACTAAATAATGAGGCCATCTCCTCATTTCCTACAAACAAGGCTCCACTTGTCGTTGTATAACTCATTCACAATTAAAGATCTTGAAAATTGCTTGTGTGACCACATCATGCACTATATTCATTGTAACAACCACATCTACACTCTCTTGCGACTAAGAGTCTATTGAATTGCATTAAATAAAGAGTCTTTGATAATTTCTAGCATTTGTCACAAGTATTTGATACTTAATTACTATAAAATGGGACCATGTCTTCATTTCTTCAAAACAAGACTCCACTTTTCCTTGTAATAATTCAATCACACTTAAAGATCATGAAAATAGCTTGTATGACCACAACAAGCATTATATTCAGGGCAATAACCACATCAACACTCTCTTGGGACAAGCAATCCGTTGAATTTCATTAAACAAGAACTCTTTGATGATGAATAGCATTTCCTACAAGTATTTGCTACTTTATTACTGAATAAGGAGGCCGTCTCTTCATTTCCTCTTAACAAGGCTCCACCTTTTGTTGTAATAATTCATTCACACTGAATGATCTTGAAAATAGCTTGTATGAGCACAACAGGCGCTATATTCATGACAACAACCACATCTATATTATGTTGAGACTAGCAATACATTGAATTTCATTAAACAAGAACTCTTCGATGATGTCTAGTATTTCTGAAGAATTTAGAGACAAGAATTGTGATAACTCTTAATGTTTTTGTACTAAGATTACAAAGCCATTTATAGGGCTTCTACGAATACTAATTAAGAAAAAAATAAAACAGATTTGTAAAATATAATTATAATCCCACAAATCAAGGGATACTGATAAATCATAATCCCACAAATTAAGGGATATTGATAAATCATTTCCTAACTAATCATTTATAATTATTTCCTAATAATTAGGACCAAAAATCAGGATTAAATATTCCCAATAAT
>JAHOYR010000002.1:8317516-8346122 GCA_023213295.1 Bruguiera hainesii | reverse complement strand
TTAGCTTCTCCTACAATTTGTTTTGTTCCATTCTTCAACAATAAGACAGTCTCTCCATTTCCTCCTAACAAGTGATGGAAGCCATATTGTACCAGCTCAAAACAACAAGGGAGTTGATGCTTTGCAAAACCTTGGAGGACCAATGACAAGGGCAAGGTCAAAGAAAATAAAAGAAGCTCTCAACAACTTGTTGTGCAACATTTACTATCAGGAAATTGCCAAGTACGAGTTAAGGATGATGGAGGCTTCACTAAGGCTTGCAAATGTGTCATCTGTGGAGGAATTCGAGAACCATGACCTTGGGAAGGAAGTTGGATTTGGGAGCCCATGTTTGGGCATTTAAATGAGTTATTTTCATGGGTTTTTATTATTATTTAGTGGGTTGGACGAAATTCCTTAATAAGCCCATCTTATTAACATATAAGAAGAGGTGGCTAGCAGATTGGACGAATTTCCTTAATAAACCCATCTTATTAGCATATAAAAAGGGCTGGCTGGCAGATTGGACGAATTTCCTTAATGAACCCATCTTATTAGCTAGGGTTTTAGGGGGGTTAGCATATAAAAAGGGTGGCTGCAAGGGAGGACAGCAGATGATGAATGTATGAGCTATTTTCTCTGGTTCTTTGACAACTAATTCTGAGCTTTCATACTTGAGTGTGTTGGTTTAATAGACTTATCTTCTTCAACGTTTTGTTGTTGGGAGTGGCGTCTAAATCTTATAGTTCTGGTTCTTGGTTGTGTATAATCTTTGGGTCAGAACTCCAAAATCCCTTAACCTTTGTTAGAACGATTCTATACCAACATTGGTGTTGGGTTCCATTTACAAATAATCGGAGTTCATATCAACAAGGCTTAAGATTTGGGTAGAATAACTCATTCTCATAAAATGACCTGGAAAATACTTCTATGAAAAGTAAATCAATATCTAAGACTCCTTTCTTTGATGGAAATCAATGGATTCCTGCTTCCAATGGTGTAAATATGCACTTGTTGCAACGAATAGATGTATGTTATCAGCAAAAAGTTGTTTTTAAGGTCGTTTCTCATGAACGAGTTCATTCAAGGTAATAACCGTTCAAACCCTGATATTCATTTGCTTCTCCTACAATTTGTTTTGTTCTGTTGTTCAATAATAAGACTGTCTCTCCATTTCCTCCTAACAAGGCTTAGGATTTGGTCACAATAACTCATTCTGATAAAATGGCCAAGAAAATTCTTGTAAAGAAAGCAAATGAATATCTAAGACTCCTTTCTTTGATGGAATTCAATGGAATCCTTCTTCCAATGGTGTAAATATGTGCTTGTTGCAATGAATAAATGTTTCTAAGATCATTTTCCATGAATGAGTTCATTCAAGGTAGTAACCATTCGATCCTTGATATTGATTAGCTTCTCCTAGAATTTGTTTTGTTCCAATCTTCAATAATAAGTCCATCTCCCCATTTCCTCCTAACAAGGCTGAATATTTGGGCACAATAACTCATTCTCATAAAATGAACTAGGAATCCATTGTATTTCATTAAATAAGGAGTCTTTGATGATGACTAGCATTGAATTTCAACTTAATTACTAACTAATGACACCATCTCTTGATTTCTTCATAACAGGGCTCCAATTTTTGTCATAATTACTTATTCACACTTAATGATTGAAAATACCTTGTGTACAAACAACAAGCACTATATTCATGGCAACAACCACATCCATACTCCCTTGGAACTAGGAATCCCTTGAATTTCATTAAACAAGGAGTCTTTGTTGATAACAAGCATTTCTTAAAAGTATTTTCAACTTAATTATTGACTAACGAGGTCATCTCTTGATTTCTTCCTAATAAGGCTCCAATTTTTGTTGTAATTACTCATTCACGGTTAATGATGTTAAAATTAGCTTGTGTACAAACAATAAACACTGTTTTCATAGGGACAAGCACATCTATACTCCCTTAGAAATAGAAATCCATTGAATTAAACAAGGAGCTTTTGATGATGAATAGAATTTTTTACAAGTATTTTTTGCTTAATTAATGAATTAAGAGATCGTGTCTTAATTTTTTCCTGATAAGGCTCCAATTTTTGTTGTAATTACTCATTCACACTTAATGATGTTGAAAATACCTTGTATACAAACAATAAGCACTATATTGGTTTCAACAACCACATCCATACTCCCTTGGAATTAGGAATCCATTGAATTTCATTAAACAATGAGTTTTTAATAATGACTAGCATTTCATACAAGTATTTCCAACTTAATTACTAATTGATGAGACCTTCTCTTGATTTCTTCCTAGCAAGTTTCCAATTTTTGTTTTAATGACTCATTCACACAAAATGATGTTGAAAATAACTTATGTACAAACAATAGGCACTTTATTCAATGCAACAAGTACATCTATACTCGCTTGGAACTAGATATCTGTTGAATTTAATTAAAAAAGGAGTTTTTTTATGATGACTAGAACTTTTTACAAGTATTTTCTACATAATTAATGACTAAGGAGACCATGTCTTAATTTCTTCCTGACAAGGCTCTAATTTTTGTTATAATTACTCATTCACACTTAATGACATTGAAAATAGCTTATGTACAAACAATAGACACTATATTCATGGCAATATGCACATCTATACTCCCTTAAAACTAGAAATTTGTTGAGTTTCATTAAACAATGAGTATTTGATGATGACTAACACTTTTTACAAGTATTTTGTGCTCAATTAATGACTAATGAGACCATATATTGATTTCATCCTAACAAGGCTTCAATTTCTGTCATAATTACTTGTTCACATTTAATGATGTTGAAAATACCTTGTTTACAAACAACGGGCACTATATTGATGACAACAACCACATCGATAATCCCTTGGAACAAAGAATTCCTTGAATTTCCTTTAACAAGGAGTTTTTGATAATGACTAGTATTTCTTACAAGTATTTTCAACTTAATTAATGACTAACGAGGACATCTCTTGATTTCTTCCTAATAGGGCTCTAATTTTTGTTGTAATTACTCATTCATGGTTAATGATATTGAAAATAGCTTGTATACAAACAACATGCACTGTTTTCATAGGGACAAGTACATCTATACTCTCTTGGAACTAGAAATCCATTGAATTAAACAAGAAGTTTTTAATGATGAATAGAACTTTTTACAAGTATTCTTTGCTTAATTAATGACTAAGGACACTGTGTCTTAATTTTTTGCTAACAAGGCTCCAATTTTTGTTGTAATTACTCATTCACACTTAATGATGTTGAAAATAGCTTATGTACAAACAACAGGCACAATATTCATGGCACCAAACACATTTATACTCCCTTGGAAATAGGAATTCATTGAATTTCATTAAATAAGAAGTATTTGATGATGACTAGCATTTCTTACAAGTATTTCCAACTTAATTACTGACTGATGAGACCTTCTCTCAATTTCTTCCTAACAAGTCTCCAATTTTTGTTGTAATTACTCATTCACCCAAAATGATGTTGAAAATAACTTATGTACAAACAATAGGCATTTTATTTAAGGCAACAAGCACATCAATACTTGTTTGGAAGTAGATATCTACTGAATTTAATTAAACAAGGAGTTTCTAGTGATGATTTTTACAGGTATTTTCTACATAATTAATGACTAAGGAGATTGTATCTTAATTTCTTTCTAACAAGACTCTAATTTTTGTTGTAATTACTCATTCACACTTATTGATGTTGAAAATAGCTTGTGTATAAACAACAGACACTATATTCATGACATTGAACTAAGAATCCATTGAATTTCATTAAATAAAGAGTCTTTGATGATGACTAGCATTTTTTACAGGTTTTTTCAACTTAATTACTAACGAGACCATCTCTTGATTTCTTCATAATAGGGCTCCAATTTTTGTTGTATTTATTCATTCTTAGTTAATGATGCTGAAAATAGCCTTTGTACAAACAAAAGACAATATATTCATGGCAACAAGCACATCTATATGCCCTTGGAACTAGTAATCCATTGAATTTCGCTAAACAAAGAGTGTTTGATGATGACTAGCATTTCTTATAAGTATTTTCAGCTTAATTATTGACTAATGAGACCACCTCTTGATTTCTTCCTTACAAGGCTCCAATTTTTGTTGTAATTACTCATTCACACTTAATCATGCTGAAAATAGCTTGTGTAGTGAAAACAAGGACTATACTCATGGCTACAAGCACATCTAGACTCCCTTGAAACTAGTAATCCGTTGAATTTTGTTAAATAAGGAGTGTTTGATGATGACTAGCATTTCTTACAAGTATTTTTAGCTTAATTACTGACTAGCGAGACCATCTCCTAATTTCTTGCTAACAAGGCTCTAATTTTTGTTCTAATTACTCTTTCACAGTTAATAATGTTGAAAATTGTTTGTGTACAAACAACAACCACTATATTCATGGGAATAAGCACATCTATACTCCCTTGGAACTAGCAATCCATTGAATTTCATTAAACAAGGAGTCTTTGATGATGATTAGCATTTCTTACAAGTATTTTTAACATAATTACTGCTAACGAGGCCATCTCTTGATTTCTTCCTAATAGGGCTCGAATTTTTGTTGTAATTACTTATTGACAGTTAATAATGTTGAAAATAGCTTATGTACAAACAAAAGGCAATATATTCATGACAACAAGCACATCTATACACCCTTAGAACTAGTAATACATTGAATTTTGTTAAATAAGGAGTGTTTGATGATGACTAGCATTTCTTACGTGTGTTTTCAGTTTAATTATTAACTAATGAGACCACCTCTTGATTTCTTCCTTAGAAAGCTCCAATTTTTGTTGTAATTACTCATTCACACTTAATGATGCTGGAACTAGCTTGTGTAGAAACAACAGGAACTATATGCATGGCAATAAGCACATCCATACTCCCTTGGAACTAATAATCCATTAAATTTCGTTAAATAAGGAGTGTTTGATGATGACTAGTATTTCTTATAAATATTTTCAGCTTATTTCTGACTAATAAGACCCTCTCTTGATTTCGTCCTAATAGGGCTCCAATTTTTGTTGTAATTACTCATTCAAGTTAATGATGTTGAAAATAGCTTGTGTATAAACAAAAAGCAAAATACTTAAGGCAACAAGCACATTTATATTCCGTTGGAACTAGAAATCTATTGAATTTCATTAAACAAGGAGTTTTTGATGATGCATAGAACTTTTACAACTATTTAGAGCTAGAAATCTGTTGAATTTTATTAAATAGTAAGTTTTTGATGATGACTAGCACTCTTAACAAGTATTTTCTATTTAATTAAAGACTAATGAGACCATCTCTTGATTCCTTCCTAACAAGGCTCCAATTTTTGTTGTAATTACTCATTCACACTTAATGATGATGAAAATACCTTTTGTACAAACAAGCAGACACTATATTCTTGGCAACAAGTACATCTATACTCCCTTCAAATTGGAAAGAATTTCATTAAATAAGAAGTTTTTCATAATGACTGCATTTCTTACGAGTATTTTCAGTGTAATTACTGAGTAACGGAATTATCTTTTGATTTTAGCCTAACAAGGCTCTAATTATTGTTGTAATTACTCATTCATAGTTAATGATATTGAAAATAACTTGTGTACAAACAATAGTCACTATATTCATGGCAATAAGCACATCTATACTCCCATGGAACTAGGAATGTATTGAATTTGACTGAATAAGGAGTCTTTGATGATGAGTAGCATTTCTTACAAGTATTTTCAACTTAATTACTGGGTAACAAGACCATCTCTTGATTTCTTCCTAACAAGACTCCACTTTTTGTTGTAATTACTTATTCATACTTAATGATGTCAAAAATACCTTGTGTACAAATAACCTACTATATTCATAGCAACAAGTACATCTATATTCCCTTGGAACTAGGAATCCATTAAATTTCATTAAACAAGGAGTCTTTGATGATGAGTAGCATTTCATAAAAGTATTTTCAGCTTGATTTCTTCCTAACAAGGCTTCATTTTTTGTTGTGATTTCTCATTAACACTTAAACATATTGAAAATAGCATGTGTACAAACAACAGGAACTATATTCAAGGCAACAAGTACATTTATACCCCCTTGAAACTAGGAATCCATTGAATTTCATCAAATAAGGAGTCTTCGATAATGACTAGCATTTCTTAGAAGTACTTTCAGCTTAATTACTGACTAATGAGACCTTCTCTCTATTTCTCCTTAACAAGACTCCAATTTTTGTTGTAATTACTCATTGACACTTAATGATGTCGAAAATAGCTTGTGTACAAACAACAGGAACTATATTCATGGCAATAAGCACATCTTTACTCCCTTTGAACTAGGAATCCATTGAATTTCATTAAACATGGAGTCTTTGATGATGACGAACATTTCTTATAAGTATTTTCAGCTCAATTACTAACTAATGAGACCAGCTCTTGATTTCTTCCTAACAAGACTTTATATTTTGTTGTAATTTCTCAATCATAGTTAATGATGTTGAAAATACCTTTTGTACAAATAATAAGCACTATATTCATGGCAACAAGCACATCCATACTCCCTCCGAACTAAGAATCCATTGAATTTCATTAAACAAGGAGTTTTTAATAATGACTAGTATTTCTTATAAGTATTTTAAATTTAATTAATAACTAATGAGACCATCTCTTGATTTCTTCCTAAAAAGACTCCAATTATTGTAATAAGAACATCTTTACTCCCTTAGAACTAGGAATCCATTGAATTTCATTAAACATGGAGTCTTTGATGATGATGAACATTTCTTACAAGTATTTCCCTTTCAATTATTGACCAATGAGAACTTCTCTTGATTTCTTCCTCATAAGGCTTCAATTTTTGTTCTAATTACTCATTAACACTTAATGATGTTGAAAATATCTTATGTACAAACAAGATGCACTATATTTATAGCAATAAGCACATCTATAATCCCTTGGAACTAAAATTCCATTGAATTTCTAAAAACAAGGAGTCTTTGTTGACGAGTAGCATTTTTTACAAGTATTTTCAGCTTAATTACTGACCAACGAGACCTTCTCTTGATTTCTTCCTAACAAGACTCCAATTTTTATTGTAATTACTCGTTAACTTTTAATGATGTTGAAAATTGCTCTTACACAAACAACAGGAACTATATTCATGGCAAGAAGAACATCTATACTCCCTTGAAATTAGGAAACCATTGAATTTAATTAAACAATGAGTCTTTGATGATGATGAGCATTTCTTACAAGTATTTTTAGCTTAATTACTGACTAATGAGACCATCTCTTAACTTCTTCCTAACAAGGATACATTTTTTGTTATGACTACTCATTCACACTTAATGCTATTGAAAATAGCTAGTGTACAAACAACAGGAAATATATTCATGGTAACAAGAACATCTATACTCCCTTAGAACTAGAAATCCATTGAATTTCATTAAGCAAGGAGTTTTGATATTGGTTAGCATTTCCTAAAAGTATTTTCAACTTAATTGCTGACTAACAAGACCATCTCTTGATTTCTACCTAACAAGGCTGCAATATTTGTTGTAATTACTCATTAACACTTAATGATGTTGACAATACCTTGTGTACAAACAAGATGCACTATATTCATAGCAACAAGCACATCTATAATCCCTTAGAACTAGGAATTCATTGAATTTCTTTAAATAAGGAGTCTTTCTTGATGAGTAGCATTTCTTTCAAGTATTTTCAACTTAATTATTGACTAATGAGACCTTCTCTTGATTTCTTTCTCACAAGGCTTCAATTTTTATTATACTTACTCATTAACACTTAATGATGTTGAAAATACCTTGTGTACAAACAAGATGCACTATATTCATAGCAATAAGCACATCAATACTCCCCCAGAACTAGGAATCCGTTAAATTTCATTAAACAAGGAGTCTTTGTTAATGACTAGCATTTCGTACAAGTATTTTCCTTTCAATTACTGACCAATGAGAACTTCTCTTGATTTCTTCCTCACAAGGCTTCAATTTTTGTTGTAATTACTCATTAACACTTAATGATGTTGAAAATACCTTGTGTACAAACAAGATGCACTATATTTATAGCAATAATCACATCTATAATCCCTTGGAACTAGAAATCCATTGAATTTCTTAAAACAAGGAGTCTTTGTTGATGAGTAGCATTTCTTACAAGTATTTTCAGCTTAATTACTGACCAACGAGACCTTCTCTTGATTTCTTCCTAACAAGACTCCAATTTTTGTTGTAATTACTCATTAACTTTTAATGATGTTGAAAATAGTTTTTGCACAAACAACAGGAACTATATTCATGGCAAGAAGAACATCTATACTCTCTTAGAACTAGGAATCCATTGAATTTAATTAAACAAGGAGTCTTTGATGATAACAAGTATTTCTTACAAGTATTTTCAACTTAATTACTAACTAATGAGACCATCTCTTAACTTCTTCCTAACAAGGATGCAATTTTTGTTGTGGCTACTCATTCACACTTAATTATGTTGAAAATAGCTAGTGTACAAACAACAGGAAATATATTCAAGGTAACAAGCACATCTATACTCCCTTGAAACTAGGAATCTATTGAATTTCATTAAGCAAGGAGTTTTGATATTGGCTAGCATTTCTTACAAGTATTTTCACCTTAACTCCTCACTAATGAGACCATCTTATGATTTCTTCATAACAAGGCTCCAAGTTTTGTTATAATTAATCATTCACACTTAATCATGTTGGAAATACCCTTTGTACAAACAATGTGCACTATATTCATGGAAATAAGCACATCTATGCTCCCTTGGAACTAGGAATCCAATGAATTTCATTAGGCAAGGAGTTTTGATATTGGCTAGCATATCCTACAAGTATTTTCAACTTAATTACTGACTAATAAGACCATCTATTGATTTCTACCTAACAAGGCTACAATATTTGTTGTAATTACTTATTCATACTCAATGATGTTGAAAATAACTTGTGTACAAACAATAGTCACTATATTCATGACAATAAGCTCATCTATGCTCTCTTGGAAACAGGAATACATTAAATTTCATCAAACAAGGAGCTTTTGATAATGGCTAGCATTTCTTATAAGAATTTTCATCTTAATTACTAACTAATGAGACTATCTCTTGATTTCTAACTAACAAGGGTCCAATTTTTGTTGTAATTACTCCTTCACACTTAATAATGTTGAAAATACCTTGTGTACAAACAATAGGCACTATATTTATGACAAAAGCACATCTATACTCCCTTAGAATTAGGAATCCATTGAATTTCATTAAACAAGGAGTTTTTGATGATGACGAGCATATCTTACAAGTTTTTTCAACTTAATTACTGCCATATCCTGATTTCTTCCTAAGAAGGCTCCAATATTTGTTGTGATTACTCATTCACACTTAATGATGTTGAAAATAGCTTATGTACCAACAATAAGCACTATATTCATGGCAAGAAGCTCATCTATACTCCCTCAGAACTAGGAATCCATTGAATTTCATTAAACAAGGAGTTTTTGATATTGGCTAGCATTTCTTACAAGTATTATCAATATAATTGCTGACTAACAAGACCACCTGTTGATTTCTTCCTAATAAGGCCTCAATTTTTGTTATAATTACTCATTCACACTTAATGATGTTCAAAATAGCTTGTGTACCAATAACAAGCACTATAGTCATGCCAATAAGCACATTTATACTCCCTTTGAACTAGGAATCCGTTGAATTTCTTTAAACCAAGAGTTTTTGATCATGACAAACATATCTTACAAGTATCATCAACTTATATATTGACAAACGACACCATCTCCTTATTTCTTCCTAAAGAGGCTCTAATTTTTGTTGTCATTACTCATTCACACTTAATGGTGTTGAAAATACCTTGTGTACAAACAATAGGCACTATATTCATGGCAACAAGCACATCTATACTCCCTTGAGAATAGGAATCCATTAAATTTCTTTAGACAAGGATCTTTTGATAATGGCTTACATTTCTTACGAGTATTTTCAACTTAATTACTAACTAACGAGACCATTTCTTGATTTCTTCCTAACAAGGCTCTAGTTTTTGTTGTAATTATTCATTCACCCTTAATGATGTTGAAAATACCTTGTGTATAAACAACTGACACCATATTCAAGGCAACAAGCACATCTATACTCCCTCAAAATTAGGAATCCATTGAATTTCATTAAATAAGGAGTGTTTGATGTAGGCTAGCATTTCTTACAAGTATTTTCAACATAATTGCTGACTAACGAGATCACCTCTTGATTTCTTCCTAACAAGGCTCCAATTTTGGTTGTAATTACTCATTAACACTTAATGATGTGCAAAATAGTTTGTGTACCAACAATAAGCACTATAGTCATGGCAATAAGCACATTTATACTCCCTTCGAACTAGGAATCCGTTGAATTTCTTTAAACAAGGAGATTTTGATCATGACAAGCATATCTTACAAGTATTATCAACTTAATTACTGACTAATGAGACCAGTATTATCAACTTAATTACTGACTAATGAGACCAGTATTATCAACTTAATTACTGACTAACGAGACCAGTATTATCAACTTAATTACTGACTAACGAGACCAGTATTATCAACTTAATTACTGACTAACAAGACCATCTCTTAATTTCTTCTTAACGATACTCCAATTTTTGTTACAATTACTCATTCGCACTTAATGATGTTGAAAATAGCTTATGTACTAACAACAAACACTATATCCAAGGCAATAAGCACATTTATAGTCCCTTTGAATAAGGAATCCATTGAATTTTTTTAAACCAGCAGTTTTTGATCATCACAAGCATATCTTACAAGTATTATGAACCTAATTACTGACTAACGAGACCATCTCCTTATTTCTTCCTAACAAGGCTCCAATTTTTGTTGTAATTACTCATTCACACTTAATGATGTTGAAAATAGCTTGTGTACAAACAATAGGCACTATATTCATGGCCAAAAGCTCATCTATACTCCCTTTGAACTTGGAATCAGTTGAATTTCATTAAACAAGGAGTTTTGATAATGGCTAGCATTTCTTACAAGTATTTTCAACATGATTGCTGACTAACAAGACTGTCTCATAATATCTTCCTAACAAGACTCCAATTTTTGCTGTAATTGCTCATTCACACTTAATGATGTTGAAAATACCTTGTGTACAAACAATTAGCACTATATTCATGGCAACAAGCACTTCTATACTCCCTTAGGAATAGGAATCCATTAAATTTCTTTAAACAAGGATCTTTTAATAATGGCTTACATTTCTTACAAGTATTTTCAACTTAATTGCTAACTAATGAGACCATTTTTTAATTTCTTCCTAACAAGGCTTTAGTTTTTGTTGTAATTACTCATTTACCCTTCATGATGTTGAAAATATCTTATGTATAAACAATAGACACTATATTCAAGGCAACAAGCACATTTATACTCCCTCAGAATTAGGAATCCATTGAATTTCATTAAATAAGGCGTGTTTGATGTAGGCTAGCATTTCTTACGAGTATTTTCAACATAATTGATGACTAACAAGACCACCTCTTGATTTCTTCCTAACAAGACTCCAATTTTTGTTGCAATTACTCATTCACACTTAATGAGGTTAAAATAGCTTGTGTACCAACAAGAAGCACTATATTCATGGCTATAAGCTCTTTTATACTCCCATCGAACTAATAATCAGTTGAATTTCTTTAAACCATGAGCTTTTGACAATCACAAGCATATCTTACAAGTATTATCAACTTAATTACTAACCAATGAGACCATCTCCATATTTCTTCCTAACAAGCCTCCAATTTTTGTTATAATTACTCGTTCACACTTAATGATTTTGAAAATCCCTTGTGTAAAAACAATAGGCACTATATTCATGACAACAAGCACATCTATACTCCCTCGAGAATAGAAATCCATTAAATTTCATTAAACAAAGAGATTTTGACAATGGAATGCATTTCTTAGAAGTATTTTCAACATAATTGTTGACTAATGAGACCACTCCTCGGTTTCTTCCTAACAAAGCTCCAAATTTTGTTGTAAGTATTCACACTTGAGGACATTGAAAATAGCTTGTGTACCAACAACAAGCACTATATTCATGGCTATAAGCTCATTTATACTTCTATCAAACTAATAATCCTTTGAATTTCTTTAAACCAGGAGTTTTTGATCATCATAAGCATATCATACAAGTATTATCAACTTCATTATTGACTAACAAAACCATCTCCTTATTTCTTCCTAACGAGACTCCAATTTTTGTTGTAATTACTTGTTCACACTTAATGATGTTGAAAATAGCTTGTGTACAAACAATAGGCACCATATTCATGGCCAAAAGCTCATTTATACTTCCTTCGAACTTGAAATCAGTTGAATTTCTTTAGACAAGGATCTTTTGATAATGGTTAGCATTTCTTACAAGTATTTTCAACATGATTGCTGACTAACAAGACCATCCTATGATTTCTTCCTAACAAGGCTCAAATTTTTGTTGTAATTACTCATTCACACTTAATGATGTTGAAACTTCCTTGTGTACAAACAATAGGCACTATATTCATGGCAACAAGCACATCTATACTCCTTTGGGAATAGAAATCCATTAAATTTCTTTAAACAAGGATCTTTTGATAATGGCTTACATTTCTTATGAGTATTTTCAATTTAATTGCTGACTAACGAGACCATCTCTTGATTTCTTCCTAACAAGGCTCCAATTTTTGTTGTAATTACTCATTCACACTTAATGATGTTCAAAATAGCTTGTGTACCAAGAACAAGCACTATAGTCATACCAATAAGTACATTTATACTCCCTTCGAACTAGGAATCTGTTGAATTTCTTTAAACAAGGAGATTTTGATCATGACAAGCATATCTTACAAGTATTGTCAACTTAATTACTAACTAACAAGACCATCTCTTGATTTCTTCTTAATGATGCTCTAATTTTTGTTGCAATTACTCATTCACACTTAATGATGTTGAAAATAGCTTGTGTACTAACAGCAAGCACTATATTCAAGGCAATAAGCACATTTATAGTCCCTTCAAACTATGAATCCATTGAATTTTTTTAAACAAGGAGTTTCTGATCATGACTAGCATATCTTACAACTATTATCAAGTTAATTACAAATTAACGAGACCATCTCTTGATTTCTTCCTAACGAGGCTCCAACTTTTGTTGTAATTACTCATTCACACTTAATAACATTGAAAATACTTTGTGTACAAACAAATGGAACTATATTCATGGAAACAAGCACATCTATACTCCCTTGGAATTAGGAATCCATTGAATTTCATTAAAAATGGAGTCTTTGAGGATGACTAGCATTTTTTACAAGTATTTTCAGCTTAATTAATGACTAATGAGACCATCATTTGATTTCTTCCTAACAGGGCTCTAATTTTTGTTGTAATTACTCATTCACACTTAATGATGTTGAAAATAGCAAGTTTACTAACAATAGGAACTATATTCGTGGCAAGAAGCACATCTATTCTCCCTTGGAACAAGGAATCCATTAAATTTCATTAAAGAATGAGTTTTTGATGATGACAAGCATTTCTTACAAGTATTTTCAACTTAATTATTGACTAAAAAGACCATCTCTTGACTTCTTCCTAACAAGGCTCCAATTTTTGTTGTAATTACTCATATACACTTAGTGATGTTGAAAATAGCTAATGTACAAACAATAGGAAATATATTCATGGCGACAAGCACGCCAATACTCCCTTGGAACTAGGAATCCATTGAATCTCATTAAAAAAGGAGTTTTTGATAATGGCTAGCATTTCTTACAAGTATTTTCAACATGATTGTTGACTAAAGAGACCATCCCATGATTTCTTCCTAGAAAGCTCTAATTTTTGTTGTAATTATTCATTCATACTTAAATGATGTTGAAAATACCTTGTGTACAAACAATAGGCACTACTATATTCATGACAACAAGCACATTTATACTCCTTTGGGAATAGGTATCCATTAAATTTCATTAAACAAGGATATTTTGATAATGGGCTGCATTTCCTACAAGTATTTTCAACTTAGTTGCTGACTAATGGGACCATCTCTTGATTTCTTCCTAACAAGGCTCTAGTTTTTGTTCACCCTTAATGATGTTGAAAATACCTTGTGTATAAACAATAGACACTATAATCAAGGAAACAAGCACATCTATACTCCTTTGGAATTAGGAATCCATTGAATTTTGTGAAATAAGGAGTGTTTGGTGTAGGCTAGCATTTCTTACAAGTATTTTCAACATGATTGCTGACTAACAAGACCATCTCATGATTTTTTCCTAACAAGGCTCTAATTTTTGTTGTAATTACTCATTCACACTTAATGATGTTGAAAATAGCTTGTCTACAAGCAATAGGGACTATATCCATGGCAATAAGCTCATCTATACTCCCTTCAAACTAGGAATCTGATGAATTTCATTAAACAAGGAGTTTTTGCTAATGGCTAGCATTTATTACAAGTATTTTCAACTTAATTGCTAACTAACAAGATCATCTCTTGGTTTCTTCCTAACAAGACTCCAGTTTTTGTTGTAATTACTCATTCACCCTTAATGATGTTGAAAATAGCTTGTGTACCCAGATTAAGCACTATATTTGATGAGAATCATAAAGATGATGGGTGGAAGGCTTTAAAGGATGTAAAAGGTCCATTGCTTATTCCACAAGACCCAATAACAAGAGCTAGAGCTTTAATGGATTCAAGAGGACCATTGCTGATGAGAATCGTGGAGATGATGGATGGAAGGCTTCAATAGATCCAAAAGGTCCATTGCCCATTCCAGAAGGCCCAATAACATGAGCTAGAGTTTCAATGGTTGCAAGAGGTCCATTACACATTCCAGAAGGTCCAATAACACGAGTTAGAGCCAGAAAGATGAAAGAAGCACTAAATGGGCTTATTAAGAACGCTCAGGCCAACCCAGGTTCAAATGGTGCGAATTTAAACATAGAAAAGAGTCCAGGCCTTATTAATATCATTCGAGTAATTAAGTATTAGAACTAGTAATAATAGTCACTCCAAATTAGGAGTTTATTTTTCATATAAGAATTTGTACCCAAATAGGAATTGTCCTAACTAGGAATTTATGCCTCTTTAGGATTGCTATCTAAGCCTATAAATAGGCACCCCTTGTAAACTTTGGAGATCAGACAATCAAGAAATTAGACAACTTTGGGTGAAATAAACAGCAAGGGTTTTTCTCCCTCGGTTCTTTTAAGAACTGAAGAACTTATCAAGAGGTAATTTTTCTTGTGGTGTTCAAATCGACTTATCACTCCCAATTCCTTCCTTTTCTGGAGTGTGGCATCCATATCCATCTTGAATATCCTAGGTTCGTGTTCCTTCGAATATTGGGTCTAGGGTTTGAATTATTAAACTCTGATTTAGCTTTCCTGGTTGTTCTTTGATTCGTTGTGTGCGTTGGGTCCCTAAGTCAAGACTTTTTGGGGTTTTCCGCATCACTTGGTATCAGAGCCTGGCTCTAAATCAGGTTGAATCCACTCACTCTTCAATTTTCTACGTTGTGATTTATTTATTTCGATTCAATTTGTCTATTATGTGCATTACAATTCAAATGCACAAATCTGTTTGCTTGCAATTCTTCTCAACGTGCTAATTTCAATTCCAATTGCTGTATCTAAGTGTTCTACTGTTGTTTTGTGTTGAGCAAAAGAAAAAGGAAAAAAAAAGAAGGATCAACGAAAAAAAAAAAAGAAAAAGAACGAGAAAAAGAAGAAAAGAAAGGAAACATCAAATTCAAGTTATTGATAAAGTTAACAGTTTGGTCATATTAGTGACAATAATAACAAAGTTTTCTTCCTCAACTCCAATTCTGTTATCCATTTTCCTATCTTGTTATCCAAGTTTGTCCTCTAAATTTAACTTCCCTTATCCTGATTCTTTTTGTGAGTTTAGTTCATTAAAATCGTTTGCCTTGATATCCTTTTTCGTTTTTTTTTTTTGATTCCTTGTTCTCTGATTTGTTCAATTCTACACCATTTATCTTATTTTGTTCAAAATCAATACTCTTGATTTACCTTTTGATGTTTTCTATTGGGCCTTCTGGAATGTGTTGGTTCAATAGACTTATCTTCTTCAACATTTTGTTGTTGGGAGTGGTGTCTGAATCTTATAGTTCTGGTTCTTGGTTGTTTATAATCATTGGGTCAGAACTCCAAAATCCTTTAACCTTTGTTAGAACGATCCTATATCAACATTGGTGCTGGGTTCCGTTTACAAATAATCGGAGTTTATATCAACCATCTTCATCTTCATCATCAAGTTTCACTTTGCACTGAGAAGCAAAGTGTCCAGTCTATCCACAACGATAACATCTCAAGGACAACTGTCTTTTTTCTTTCTTAGACCCCTTTTGAAATTTCCTTGTGAAGTATGCCAACACTTCACCTTCACTTTCTTCCTTATCATCATCATCATCCTCACTAGATGATTCTTCCCCTTCTTTTATCTTCAAGTATTTCATGGCTTTGAAAGTTACCTCCTTTGATACCTTTGACGTTGAGGAGCTCTCAGTTGACTTTATTCTCATCTCATATGCAATGAGATTGCACTGGAGATCATGCAGAGACATAGAATTGAGATCTCTACTCTCCTCTATGGCTGCCACCTTTGAGGCAAACCTCTCAGGCAGAATTCTCAGAATTTTCTTCACAATAGATGAGTCCTTCTTGTTCTTCCCATGACTTCTAAGATCGTTTACAGCATCAATAACCCTGGTGAAGAACTCTTGGACTGTCTCATTTTTCTGCATTCTGAGAGTTTCATATCTCTCCTTGAAAACTTGAAGCTTGGCCTCCTTCATTCTGCTATCACCTTCATAGACTTTCTGCAATCTGTCCCATATCTCCTTGGCAGATTTGCAGTCCATAACTTTAGCATATTCAGCATCTGTCAATGCTGAAATGATGACATTTGAGGCCTTCCCATTTATCTCAAACTATCTTAATTCCTTTGGGGTTGGATCTTTACCTTCTTTTAGAGGCTCAAAACCTTCATGTACAGATTTCACCACATTCATGCCCATGGTTGCAAATACCACCTGCATTCTCGCTCTCCACATATGGTAGTTGGTTCCGTTGAAGATTGGAACCTTCTTGCTGTAAGTAGTGCTGGTGCTGGTACCGGCATCCATTTCTCAGTATGCTGAATAAGTTAAAACTTCTGGAACTCTTCAAACTAGTACACCAAGCTGTTAAGTTTTATCCTGGTGAACCTGTGCTCTGATACCAATTGAAGTTCCCAACTTCACCCTAAGATCTACTAGTTTGTGATACTGAGAGGAGCGTGAATCAGTATCACCACAATTCGTAATTCGAAGGAAAATGAAGAACTTCAATCTCTTCTTAAAAGCGAACTCTTTCTCAGATTCGACTAAGGTAGATCTATTGTTATCTACTAATCACAATAGTCCCCAAAGTCACCTTTAAGACACCTTGCCTAATAGACAACTTGAATTTTCTTGTTTAGGTCTTCATTAGGTTATGGGTTGGCTGATACTTTAACTACATTCACAACTCAATTCAAAACACAGAACGTAAAGCAAATTAAGGACACATGAGATTTACGTGGTTCCATCAATGTGACGTACATCAACGGTGGTAGGGACTCTCCCTTACCAAGACACTATACTTGAGAATTCTACTTACAATGAATGTCTTAATCTTCTGCTCCTTTCACTATTGCAATTACTAAGCAAGTACAATACAAAGAGTGTCACTTACTGTGTCTACCCTTCTTCTAGCTTGTCTTGCCTCTGTTGAATTGAAAGGCTGCTTTATTGCCACTTAGAAGTTCACTGCAACACTCTCTAACCTCTCTTGAAGAAATCTGGAAATTCATTGAGAACCATGGAGATGATGGGTGGAAGGCTTCAATAGATGCAAGAAGTCCATTGCCCATTCTAGAAGGCCCAATAACACAAGCTAGAGCTTCAATGGATGCAAAAGGTCCATTGCACATTCCAGAAGGCCCAATAACACAAGCTAGGGCCAAAAAGATTAAAGAAGCACTAAATGGGCTGATTCAGGACATTCAAGTCAAGCAAGTTTCAAATGGTGCAAATTCAAGTTCTAAAGAGAGCCTGAGCCTAATTAATATAATTGGACTACTTAATGGGTCAGACTAAGTGATAGCATTCACTCCTAAATAGGAGTTCATTGTATGTGCTGGAATTAGTCCGAAATTCCTCCAAAATAGGGATTTCTCCTAAATAGGAATTTTGCCTCTTTAGGATTGCTATCTAAGCCTATAAATAGGCACCCCTTGTAAGCTTTAGAAATCAGACAACTTTCAGTGAAATAGAAAGCAAGGGTTTCTCCTTCGGTTCTTTTGAGAACTAAAGAACTTATCACGAGGTTTTCTTCTTGTGGCGTTCAAATCGACTTATCACTCCCAATTCCTTCCTCTTCTGGAGTGTGGCATCCATATCCATCTTGAATACCCTAGGTTCGTGTTCCTTCAAATATTTGGTCTAGGGTTTGTGTTATTAACTCTGATTTAGCTTTCCTAGTTGTTCTTTGATTCATTGTGTGCGTTGGGTCCCTAAGCCACGTCTTTTTGGGGTTTTCCACATCAGCTTCGCTGAATTCCTTCTCTAGGTTGTTTCACACAACTCCTGCTTTCACCATCTCATGGTCTCACCTGTCTCCTATTTCATGGTCTTACCGTTTCACGGCCGGTCCTCACACTTCTGGTTTGTCATGCCGTTACACGTTCTGGTCTCACACCATCTCCTGACGTACACCCACGCTTCTGGTCTGTCATTTCACGTCTCTTGGCTCACGTTACTGGTTTTTCTGGTTCACGTCTTTTGGCCCGCCTCACGCTTCTGGTCTGCTGTCTTCTCTTCCGGGTGGTCTCACGGATACTAGGTTTGCTGTCTTTTCTTCCGAGTGGTCTGTTTCTTATTTCTCCTCTTGCTGGTTGTGCGTTTCTGGTTTCCTTGCAGGAGGCGTTTCTGGTTTCCTTGCAGGAGGCGTTTCTGGTTTCCTTGCATGATGTGTTTCTGGTTTGCTTGCAGGATGTGTTTCTAGTTTGCTTGCAGGAGGCGTTTCTGGTTTGCTCTCCCGGTGGTGTCATTTATGATCTCTTGCCGTTCTGCTCTCTCTTCCTTTTGGCCAGTTGTTGTAGGGTTGTTGTTTTTTCAATTATGTTGGCCCTCTGCCCTAGTTTTGTCTTCCAAGGCCTTTATATACTCACTTCCATGAAACCCTAATAGGGCTTACATGGCGAATTTACGTTCTTGCCCTTACATGGCAGATTTATTTTCTTGCCCTTACATGGCAGATTTATTTTCTTGCCCTTCAATGTGGCTTTACTTTCTTGCCCTTCCATGTGGCTTTACTTTTTTGCACACTTAACCCTAGTTGAGAACAATTACAACCCATACAAGGCTGTGGGAACAACACTTCCTAACAAGGCTTCAATATTTGTTGTAATTACTCATTGACACTTAATAATGTTGAAAATACCTTATGTACAAACAATGGACACTATATTCACGCTAACAAGCACATATATACTCTCTTAGTACTAGGAATCCATTAAATTTCATTAAACAAGGAGTTTTTTATATTGGTTAGCATTTCCTACAAGTATTTTCAACATAATTGCTGACTAACGAGACCATCTCTTGATTTATTCCTTACAAGTGTTTTCAGTTTCATTATAGACTAACGAGAGATTTCTTCCTAACAAGGCTCCAATATTTGTTGTAATTAATCCTTTACACTTAATGATGTTGAAAATACCTTGTGTACAAATGCTAGGCACTATCAAAAATTCATGGTTTCATGCACGTCTATGCATTCCTTGGTCCTAGGGAGTCATTGACGTGCTTGTTGTCATGAGTTTTTGATAGTGCCTACTGTTTCTTCACAAGGTATTTTCAATATAATTGCTGACTAACGAGACCATCTCTTGATTTATTCCTTACAAGTGTTTTCAGTTTCATTATAGACTAACGAGACCATCTTATGATTTCTTCCTAACAAGGCTCCAATATTTGTTGTAATTAATCCTTCACACTTAATGATATTGAAAATACCTTGTGTACAAATAGTAGGCACTATATTCATGGCAACAAGCACGTCTATACTCCCTTGAAACTAGGAATCCATTGAATTTCATTAAACAATGAGTTTTTGATATTGGCTAGCATTTCTTACAAGTATTTTCAACATAATTGCTGACTAACAAGACCATCTCTTGATTTCTTCCTAAGAAGACTCTAATTTGTGCTGTAATTACTAATTCACACTTAATGATGTTGAAAATACCTCGTGTACAAATGGTAGACACTATATTCATGGCGAGAAGTACACCTATACTCCCTTGTCACTAGGAATCCATTGAATTTCATCAAAACATGGAGTCTTTGATAATGACGAGCATTTCTTATAGGTGTTTTCAACTTAATTACTGACTAATGAGACCATCTCATGATTTCATCCTAACAAAGTTCTAATTTTTGTTATAATTACTCATTCACACTTAATGATGTTAAAAATAACTTGTGAACAACAATAAGCACTATATTCATGCCAACAAGCACTTGTATACTCTCTTAGTACTAGGAATTTATTGAATTTCATTAAATAAGGAGTTTTTGATATTAGCTAGCATTTCTTACAAGTATTTTCAACATACTAACTAATGAGACCATCTCTAGATTTCTTCCTAACAAGACTCCAATTTTTGTGGTAATTACTCATTCCCACTTAATGATATTGAAAATACCATATGTACAAACAACAGGTACTATATTCATGGTAACAAGCACATCTATACTCCCTTAGCACTAGTAATCCTTTGAATTTCATTAAACAAGGACTCTTTGATAATGACAAGCATTTCTTATAGGTGTTTTCAACTTAATTACTAACTGATGAGATCATCTCATGATTTCATCCTAACAAAGCTCTAATACTTGTTGTAATTACTCATTCACACTTAATGATGTTGAAAATAACTTGTGTACAAATAATAGGCACTATATTCATGCCAACAAGCACATCTATACTCCCTTAGTACTAAGAATCCATTGAATTTCATTAAACAAGGAGTTTTTGATATTGGCTAGCATTTCTTACAAGTATTTTCAACATAATTGCTGACTAACGAGACCATCTCTTGATTTCTTCCTGGCAAGACTCCAATTTTTGTGGTAATTACTCATCCGCACTTAATGATTTTGAAAATACCTTGTGTAGAAGCACCAAGAACTATATTGATGGCAACAAGCACATCTATACTCCCTTGGAACTAGGAATCCATTTAATTTAATTAAACAAGGAGTCTTTGATGATGGCAAGCATTTCTTACAAGTGTTTCTAGCTTAATTACAGACTAATGAGACCATCTCATGATTTCATCCTAATAAGGCTCTAATATTTGTTGTAATTACTCATTCACACTTAATGATGTTGAAAAGAGATTGTGTGCAAACAACAGGCACCAAATTTAAAGCAATAAGCACACGTGTACTGCCTTGGAACTAGAAATCTATTGAATTTTATTAAACAAGGAGTTGTTGATGATGACTACCACTTTTTACAAGGATTTTATGCTTAATTAATTACTAATGAGATTGTCTCTTGATTTGTTCCTAACAAGACTCCAATTTTTGTTGTAATTACTAATTCACAGTTAATGATGTTGAAAATAGCTTGTGTAGAAACAACAGGAACTCTATTTATGGCAACAAACACATCAATACTCCCTTGGAATTAGGAATGCATTAAATTTCATTAAACATGGTGTCTTTGATGATGAGTAGCATTTCTTACATGTATTTTTGGCTTAATTACTAACTAATGAGACCTTCTTTTGATTTCTTTCTAACAAGGCTCTAATTTATGTTGTACTTATTCATTCACATTTAATGATGTTGGAAAAAACTTCTGTACAAACAGTAGGGACTATATTTATGGCAACAAGATCATCTATACTCCCTTCGAACTAAGAATCGATTGAATTTCATTAAACAAGGAGTTTTTGATAATGACTAGCTTTTCTTACAAGTATTCTTAGCTTAATTACTGACCAAGGAGACCATCTCATGATTTGTTCCTAACATGACTCCAATTTTTGATGTAATTACTCATTCACACTTAATGATGTTGAAAATACCTTGTGCAAAAGTTATAAGTACCATATCCATGGCAAAAAGCACATTTATACCCCCCTTCCAACAAAGAATCCATCAAATTTCATTAAACAAAGAGTTTTTATTAACGACTAGCATTTCTTGTAAGTATTTTGAACTTAATTATTGACTAATCTGATCCTCTCTTGATTTCTTCCTAACAATTCTCCAATTTTTGTTTTAATTACTCATTCACACATAATGATGTTGAAATAGCTTGTGTACAAAGAACAGACACTATATTCATGGCAACAAGCACACCTATACTACCTTGGATCTAGAAATTTGTTAAATTTCATTAAACAAGGAGTCATTGATGATAAGCAGCATTTCTTAAAAGAATTTTCAGCTTAATTACTAACAAATGAGACCTCCTCTCGATTTCTTCCTAACAAGATTCCAATTTTTATTGTAATTATTCATTCCCGCTTAATGATGATGAAATAACTTGTGTACAAGCAATAGGGACTATAGACCAAAATATCATCAAAATACACAACCACAAATTTACCAATGAATGGATGCAAAACATGATTCATTAGTCGCATAAAAGTACTTGGTGCGTTAGTGAGACCAAATGGCATAACAAGCCATTCATACAAACCGTACTTAGTTTTGAAAGCTGTTTTCCACTCATCTCCCTCTCTCATCCTAATCTGATGATATCCCCTTTTCAAATCAATCTTAGAAAAGACACAGGAACCATGCAATTCATCCAACATGTCATCTAATCTAGGTATGCGGTGATGATACTTTACAATGATTTTGTTGATTGCTTGACAATCAACACACATCCTCCAAGTCCCATCTTTCTTGGGTACAAGTAGGACAGGAACAGCACGTGGACTCATGCTTTCCCTCACATATCCTTTGGAAATAAGCTCCTCAACCTGCCTTTGAAGCTCTTTTGTTTCCTCAGGATTACTCTTATATGCTGGCAGATTAGGGATGGATGCACCTGGGATGAAATCAATTTGATGCTCAATTCCTCTATTAGGTGGCAATCCACTTGGAACATTATCAGAGAATACATCTTCAAATTCCTGCAATAGAGCAATAACAACACTAGGCAAAGATGGGTCAAACTTGTTAGTGTTAAAATAAACCTCCTTGTACAGAAGTACGATCATAAGTTGTTTGGCATAGAATGCTCTTTTGACATCACTCCCTTTTGCATAGAAACTTTCTCTTTTCTTCTCTTTCTCTTGTGTCATCACGTTTTCTCCTCTCTTTTCGCTTTTATCAATCATTCTTTTCTGTTCACTCTCATTTTTAATCCTTAATTGATCCTCATAAGCTTGTTGAGGGGAAAATGGTACAAGAGTGACGGGTTTTTCATTCATTACAAAGGAATATCAGTTCTTGAAGCCATTATGCATAACTCGCCTATCAAATTTCCATGGTCTTCCAAATAAAATATGACCCACATGCATAGGTACAACATCATATAAAATTTCATCACGGTACCTTCCAATAGAAAATGATATGAGCACTTGCTTATTTAGCTTGACTTCACCACTATCATTCAACCATTAAAGCTTATATGGCCTAGGATGCTTCTGATATGAACTCCGATTATTTGTAAATGGAACCTGATGTGGAAAACCCCAAAAAGACGTGGCTTAGGGACCCAACACACACAATGAATCAAAGAACAACCAGGAAAGCTAAATCAGAGTTTAATAACACAAACCCTAGACCCAATATTCGAAGGAACACGAACCTAGGGTATTCAAGATGGATATGGACGCCACGCTCAAGAAGAGGAAGGAATTGGGAGTGATAAGTCGATTTGAACGCCACAAGAAGAAAACCTCTTGATAAGTTCTTTAGTTCTCAAAAGAACTGAAGGAGAAACCCTTGCTTTCTATTTCACTGAAAGTTGTTTGATTTCCAAAGCTTATAAGGGGTGCCATTTTATAGGATTAGATAGCAATCCTAAAGAGGCAAAATTCTTATTTAGGAGAAATCCCTATTTTGGAGGAATTTCGGACTAATTCCAGCACATACAATGAACTCCTATTTAGGAGTGAATGTTATCACTTAGTCTGACCCATTAAGTAGTCCAATTATATTAATTAGGCCTGGTGTCATAGGGAGACTTCTTCTCCAGCCCATCAAACATTGGGAAGACATAAATCGGGCTAGGACGAACTTCCCTGGGCTGCCAGTGTTGCCCAGCCCTCTTTGCTGCCCAAATCCAGCAGGAGAAGATTTCGGAAGCATACGGAAAAGTTCACATCTAGACTTCCTGCGGATTGCTCTACGACAGCCTAAAGACTTCCGGAAGGTCCTAGAAGAGTGGTGAAGTATTTGGAAGTGCCCCATCTAGAGACTTCCAGCAAGGTCCAGCAAAGACACTCACTAGAACCTTCTTGAAAGGTCTTCTTAGATGCTTTCTCTAGAACGTTCCTTGTACATATTCTAGATAGTCATTTCTAGCCACACATTGAGGAGGTGGAGCAACTATAAATAGGCCACTCCTCTCACTTGTAAATTACCTCTGCACACCTTTGCATACTCAATACAAGTTCACTTGCAAATCTCTCTTGTGCTCTCTCTTCGCAGGAAACCATGGACACTCGTGTTGCTGGCTTGGAATGGAGCGTCACCGATATAAGCTCCGTGATGGGCGACCTCAGCAATCAAGTCGACAACTTGATCCATGAGAATGCAGAGATCACTTGGGCTGCCAAAATCATGATCGAAGAGTTTGGTCGCTCGTTCAAGGGAGAACTACGCTCCCTCACTCAAGATCTGTCCAGCCTGCGCGAGTTCGTTGAAGGGGAGATTCACGACCTACGTAGGGAGATGGATTCGCTGCGGCGAAACAACTCATACGCTAGTACAGCTGCCACTACTAGCACCACGACAGTACGTGGTTTGAAGGTCCCGAAGCCTGCCATGTACAACGGCACACGTAACGCCACTGTCGTGGAGAACTTCCTGTTCGGCCTTGAGCAATACTTCGAGGCCATGGGGGTTGTTGACGACCTTGCCAAGGTGGGCAATGCCTCAATCTTCCTAAAAGATATGGCTCAACTCTGGTGGAGACGTAAGCACTCTGAGAGGGAGAAGGGCTTATGCATCATCGACACTTGGGAGCAATTCAAGGCTGAGGTACGTAGGTAAATTCAGCTTCTCGACCATAGTTGTGCTAGCAACATTAGTGCAACTCCCACCATCAATAATCATACTACATACCTTATCTTTGATGAGATACCTCGTCTGAAAGATGTTATCTTGTTGCACCTCATTTTCTTCCTTTACTTGCACATTCAATGCTCGCCTTGTAATGAGAGCTACTCCATTAACTGGATACTCCTCTCCATCACTTTCACCCTCTGATGATGGCATAGAATCATCATCTGATTCACTTTCAGTTTCAACATCACCATTACTTTTCAAGATCATTGCACGCTTATTTGGACATTGAGATGCAATGTGACCCCTACCCAAATACTTAAAACATTTAACATCTCTATTTCTACTTGGTTGGGGGTCAGAATTACCTACCTCCTTGCTAGAACCCATATTCTTGTACTTGGATAGCTCGGCTTTGGACTTGTGATTGGTCATCTCGTCCCTTTTATTCCAATTTGGCTTCCAAGATGAGGTAGATCCTGAGTTCTGGCCAAACCGTGTGAAAACCTTTCGTTTAACTTTCATGGCCATGTGCACCATGTCTTTTAATTCAACCACGTTTGCTATGTCCCTATTTAGCCATTACAGAAATTGAGCCATGGTTGCTTCTCTATCTTCTTCTACATTTGCTCAAATCATGGTAATCTTCATTTCCTTGTGGTAATCCTCCACACTTTTGGTGCCCTAAGCCCTTGCAGCCTTTGGTACAGCTCCCTGTAATAGTGATTAGGGACAAACCTCCTTCTTATGATAGCCTTCATCTCCTCCCATGTAATAATAGACCGCTCACGATTCCTTCTCCTAGTTAAAACAAGTTTATCCCACCAAATAATAGCATAATCAATGAATTCAATTGCAGCAAGCTTTACCTTTTTCTCCTCAGAATAGTTGTGGTAGTCAAAAACCAATTCAACCTTCTTCTCCCATTCTAGGTATGCATCAGGACCATTCTTACCTTAGAATGGAGGAATTGTCATTTTAATACTGCCCAAATTATGGTCATAGGTGCCTTGCCTCCCAAATTCTTTTTGATCCCTTCTATTGTTAGCAGTTCGGAGCACATTAGTTTGATTGTCAATTTCATCATCTTCTACATCATCTTCATGGTCATAGGCATGTCTCAACCGCCTTCTTGCTTTAGGAGCCTCATATTCCCCATGCCTCCTTTGCAACTCTGCTATAGTATTAGATTGCTCCTCCATCCTCTCCCTCATATCATCAAATCTGATATTCATACGCTCAAATTGTTGTTGCATAGCTTTGATCATGAAGGACACATCACCAGCTCCCTCCTGAGCTGCACCTTTGTCTTTGGATGTCATAATTACTTCTACAAAATAATAAGATACCTCACAGAGCACTCCCTCACGTGTTTCACTCAAAGAAAGGTGTCACACTCTCTCGTGTTTACACTTTTTATGGTTTTTTATTTATATGAACTTTCACTCTTGCCTTTTACCACTCTGATTTCTCCTTTCAGCTCTATAAAGAACTAAACAAGGTAAATCAACAGTATTGATTTTAAACAAAATAAGATAAATGGCGTAGAATTAAACAAATTGGAAAACAAGGAATCAAAAAACGAAAAAGGATATCAAGGAAAAAAGATTTTAATGAACTATACTCACAAAAAGAATAAGGATAAGGGAAGTTAAATTTAGAGGACAAACTTGGATAACTAGGAAAATGGATGGCAAAATTGGAGTTGAGCAAGAAAACTTTGTTATTATTGTGGCCAATATGACCAAACTATTAATTTTATCAATAACTTGAATTTGATGTTTCCTTTCTTTTCTGCTTTTTCTTGTTCTTTTTTTCTTTTTTTTCTTTTTCTTTTTTTTTCGTTGATCCTTCTTTTTTTTTTTTGTTTTTTTCTTTTGCTCAACACAAAACAACAGTAAAACACTTAGATACAACAATTGGAATTGAAATTAGCACGTTGAGAAGGATTGCAAGCAAACAGATTTGTGCATTTGAATTATGCACATAATAGACAAATTGAATCGAAATAAATAAATCACAAGGTAGAAAATTGAAGAGTGAGTGGATTCAACCTGATTTAAAGCCAAGCTCTAATACCAACTGATGCGGAAAACCCCAAAAAGACATGGCTTAAGGACCCAACGCACACAATGAATCAAAGAACAACCAGGAAAGCTAAATCAGAATTTAATAACACAAACCCTAGAACCAATATTCGAAGGAACACGAACCTAGGGTATTTAAGATGGATATGGACGCCACACTTCAGAAGAGGAAGGAATTGGGAGTGATAAGTCGATTTGAACGCCACAAGAAGAAAACCTCTTGATAAGTTCTTTAGTTCTCAAAAGAACTGAAGGAGAAACCCTTGCTTTCTATTTCACTGAAAGTTGTCTGATTTCCAAAGCTTACAAGGGGTGCCTATTTATAGGGTTAGATAGCAATCCTAAAGAGGCAAAATTCCTATTTAGGAGAAATCCCTATTTTGGTGGAATTTCAGACTAATTCCAACACATACAATGAACTCCTATTTAGGAGTTAATTCTATCACTTAGTTTGACCCATTAAGTAGTCCAATTATATTAATTAGGCCTGGGCTCTCTTTAAAAATTAAATTCGCACCATTTGAGACTTGGTTAGCCTGAATGTTTAGAATCAGCTCATTTAGTATTTCTTTAATCTTTCTGGCCCTAACTCGTGTTATTGGGTCTTCTACAATATGCAGTGGACCTCTTGCATCCATTGAAATTCTAGCTCGTGTTATTGCACCTTCTAGAATGTGCAATGAACCTCTTGCATCAATTGAACCTTTAGCTCATGTTATTGGGCCTTCTTTAATGTGCAATGGACTTTTTGCATCTTTTAAAGCCTTCCACCCATCATCTCCACAGTTCTCATCGGAACCCAACACCAATGTTGGTATAGGATCGCTCTAATAAAGGTTAACCCAATGATTATAAACAACCAAGAACCAGAACTATAAGATTCAGACGCCACTCCCAACAATAAAAATGTTGAAGAAGATAAGTCTGTTGAATCAACACACTTAAGTATGAAAGTTCAGAATTAGTTCTCAAAGAACCAGTGAAAATATCTCATACATTCATCATATATCCCGTCCTCCCCTCTAGCCACCCTTTTTGATAAGAGTTTGAGCCCTAACTCCACCACAAAAGCTAGCTCTAGAATGGAGGGTTGACCCA
>JAHOYR010000002.1:8272581-8311029 GCA_023213295.1 Bruguiera hainesii | reverse complement strand
TTTGGTTTAATTGCTGAATAATGAGATTGTTTGTCTTCCTAACATGGCTCTAGCTTTCTTTGCAACAACTCATACACACAAAAAGATCTTGAAAATAACTTTTGTCCCCATAAGAAGCATTATATTCATTATAACAAAGATTATATGCACTTGTACTATTAGGAATCCATTGAATTTCATTAAATAGAAGAGACATTGATAATGACTAGTATTTTTACAAGTATTTTTGGTTTAATTACAAAATTATAAGACTGTCTTTTTATTTTTTCCTAACAAGGCTCCACCTTTTGTTGCAATAATTCATTCACATGAAATGATTGTGAAAATAGCTTGTGTGCCCATTATAGGCACTATAATCATAACAACAAGCGCATCTATACTCCGTTGGAAGTAGAAATCCATTGAATTCCATAGAGTAAAGGAGTCTTCCATGATGATTAGATTTCTTTACAAGTACTTTTGTTTCAATTGTTGAATAATATGAATGTCACTTTATTTCTTCTTAACAAGGCTCCACCTTTTGTTGCAACAACTCATTCACACAAAATGATCATGGAAATAACTTTCGTCCCATAATAGGCACCATATTCAAGGCAATAGGCACATCTATACACCTTTAAAACTAGGAATCTATTGAGTTTCAACAAACAAAGGAGTCTTTAATAATGGCTAACTTTTCTTTCAAGTATTTTTGGTTCAATTCCTGCATAATAAGATGTCTTTCTTCCTAACATGGCTCCAACTTTCTTTGCAACAACACATACACACAAAATAATTTTGAAAATAACTTTTAACCCCATAACAAGCATTATATTCATTGTAATAAGTGATTAGATGCACCTCTGCAATTATGAATCCATTGAAATTCATTAAACAAATGAGCCTTTGATAATGACTAGCATTTCTTACAAATCCTTTCATTTTAATTACTGAATAATGAGACTGTCTCTTTATTTCTTCCAAACAAGTCTCCACCTTTTGTTGCAATAAATCATTCACATGAAAAGATCTTGAAAGTAGCTTATGTGCATACAATAGGCATAATAATCTTGGCAAGAAGCACATTTATTCTCCTCTGGAAGTAAGAATCCATTGAAATACATGGAATAAGGGAGCCTTCCATAATGATTAGATTTCTTTACAAGTACTTTTGTTTCTATTGTAGAATAATAAGAATGTCTCTTTTTTTCCTTTTAATGAGGCTCCTCCTTTTGTTGCATTAACTCATTCACCCAAAATGTTCTTGAAAATAGCTTCTATGCCCACTATAAGCACTATATTCATGATAACAAGTACATCTATACAGCTTTGGAACTAGGAATCCATTGAGTTTCATTAAACAAAGGAGTCTTCAATAATGACTAACTTTTCTTACAAGTATTTTTGGTTCAATTGTTGAATAATGAGACTGTTTGTCTTCCTAACATGGCTCTAGCTTTCTTTGCAATAACTCATACACACAAAAAGCATTATATTCATTGTAACAAATGATTATATGCACCTGTGCTATTAGGAATTCATTGAATTTCATTAAATAAAGGAGACATTGATAATTACTAGCATTTTGGTTTAATTATAGAATTAGTAGATTGTCTCTTGATTTTTTTTCTAACAAGGCTCCACCTTTTGTTACAATAACTCATTAACATGAAATGATTGTGATAATAGCTTGTATGCCCACTAGAGGCACTGTGATCATGACAACAAGCACACCTATACTCCATTGGAACTAGGAATCCTTTGAATTCCATAGAGCAAAGGAGTCTTCCATAATGATTAGATTTCTTTACAAGTACCTTTGCTTTAATTGTTGAATAATAAGAATGTCACTTTATTTCTTTTTAACAAGGCTCCACCTTTCATTGCAATAACTCATTCACACAAAATAATCATGAAAATAACTACTGTCCCCATTATAGGCACTATATTCAAGGCAAGAAGCACATCTATACACCTTTGGAATAAGGAATCCATTAAGTTTTAACAAACAAAGGAGTCTTCAGTAATAAGTAACTTTTTTTACAAGTATTTTTGGTACAATTTTGAAATAGTGAGACTATCTTTCTTCCTAACATGGCTCTAGCATTCTTCGCAACAACACATACACTCAAAATGATCTTGAAAATAACTTTTGACCCCATAACAAGCATTATATTCATTGTAACATTTGATTAGATGCACCTTTACGATTAGGAACGATTAAAATTCATTAAACAAAGGAGTCCTTAAAAATAACTAGCAGTTGTTACAAATACTTTTGGTTTAATTATTCAATAATGAGACCATCTTTTCATTTCTTGCTAACAAGGCTTCCCCTTTTGTTGCAATAACTCATTCATACAAAAAGATCTTGAAAGTAGTTTGTGTGCATACAACAGGTACTATATTCATGGTAAGAAGTACATCTATACTCCATTTAAACTACAAATCCAATGAACTCCATTGAACAAAGGACTCTTCTATAATGATTGGATTTCTTTATAAGTACTTTTGGTTTAGTTGTAGAATAAAAAGAATGTCTCTTTTTTTCCTTTTAATGAGCCTTCACCCTTTGTTGCAATAACTCATTCACCCAAAATGTTCTTAAACATAGCTTGTGTGCCCACAACGGGCACTATATTCATGGAAAAAAGCACATCTATACACCTTTGGAACTAGGTATCTGTTGAGTTTCATCAAACAAAGGAGTCTTTAATAATGACTAACCTTTGTTACAAGTATTTTTTGTTCAATTGTTGAATAATGAGACCATTTGTCTTCCTAACATGGCTCTAGCTTTCTTTGCAACAACTCATACATGCAAAATGATCTTCAAAATAACTTTTATCCTTATAACAAGCATTATATTCATTGTAACAAGTAATTATATGCACTTATGCTATTAGGAATTCATTGAATTTCATTAAAGAAAAGAAATCCTTGATATGATTAGCATTTATTACAAAGAGTTTTTGTTTAATTACTGAATAATGAGACCAGCTTTTCATTTCTTCCTAACAGGGCTCCACCTATTTTTGCAAGAAGTCATTTAGATGAAATGATTGTGAAAATAACTTGTGTGCCTATTATAGGCACTCTAATCATGACAACAAGCACATCTATACTTTTTTAGAACTAGGGATTCATTGGGTTTCATCAAATAAAGGACTCATTAATAAAGACTAACTTTTCTTACAACTATTTTTGTTTAATTCCTGAATAATAAGACTACTTTTCTTCTTCACCTAGCTCTAGCTTTATTTGCAACAACTCATACTTACAAAATGATCTTGAAAATAACTTTTGTCCCCATAATAAGCATTATATTCATTGTAAAAAGTGATTATATGCACCTTTGCAATTAGGAATCCATTGAATTTCAATAAACCAAAGAGCCTTTGATAATGACTAGTATTTCTTAGAAGTATTTTTGGTTTAATTATTGAATAATAAGATTATCGCTTCATTTCTTCCTAACAAGGCTTAACCTTTTGTTGCAATAACTCATTCACATGAAATGATCTTAAAAATTGCTTGTGAATTTTGTTTCAATTGTCAAATAATAAGAATTTCTCTTTATTTCTTCTTAACAAGCCACCACTTTTTGTTGCAATAACTCATTCACATGAAAAGATCATGAAAATAGCTTGTGTGCTGACGACAGGCATTATACTCATGACAATAACCACATCTATACACCTTTGGAACTAGGAATCCATTTGGTTTCATCAAACAAAGGACTCATCAATAAGGACTAACTTTTCCTACAAGTATTTTTGGTTCAATTCCTGAATAAAGAGACTCTTCCACAATGGTTAGATTTCTTTACTAGTACTTTTGGTTCAATTGTAGAACAATAAGAATGTCTCTTCGTTTCTTCTTAACAAGTCACCACCTTTTGTTGCAATAATTCATTCAAATGAAATAATCTTAAAAATAAATTGTGTGCTCACTATAGGCACAATGTTCATTATAGCAAACACATCTATACATCTTTGGAACTAGGAATCCATTGAGTTTCATCAAACAAAAGAGTCTTCAATAATGTCTAACTTTTTTTACAAGTATTTTTGGTTCAATTACTGAATAATGAGATTGTATTTCTTCCTAACATGGCTCTTGCTTTCTTTGCAACAACACATACACACAAAATGATCTTGAAAATAACTTTTGTCTTCCTAATAAGCATTATGTTCATTGTAACAAATGATTAGATGCATATTTTGCATTTAGGAATTCATTGAATTTCATTAGACAAAGGAGTCTTTGATAATGACTAGCTTTTTTTACAAGTATTTTTAGTTTGATTATTGAATAATGAGACAGTCTCTTCATTTCTTCCTAACAAGGCTCCAACTTTTGTTGCAATAACTCATTCATACGAAATGATCTTGAAAATAGCTTGTGAATTTTGGTTCAATTGTCAAATAATAAGAATGTCTTTTTATTTCTTCTTAACAAGCCACCACCTTTTATTGCAATAAATCATTCCCACAAAAAGATCATGAAAATAACTTGTGTGCCCACTATAAACCTTATATTCATGGCAATAAGTACATCTATACACCTTTAAAGCAAGGAATCCATTTGGTTTCATTAAACAAAGGACTTATCAGTAGAGGTTAACTTTTCCTACAAGTATTTTTGGTTCAATTTTTTAATAATGAGACCACCTTTCTTCTAACATGGCTTCAGCTTTCTTTGCTTCAACTTATAGTGGAAAATGATCTTGAAAATAGCTTTTGAACCCATAATAAGCATTATATTCATTGTAACAATGATTATATACACCTTTGGAATTAGGAATCCATTGAATTTCATTAAAGAAAGGAGTTTTTGTTAATAATTGGCATTTTTTACAAGTGTTTTATGTTTAATTACTAAATAATGAGACCATCTCTTAATTTCTTCCTCATAAGGCTCTAGATTTTGTAGCAATAACTCATTCACATAAAAGGATTTTGAAAATAGCTTGTGTGACCACAACAAGCATTATATTCATGGCAACAAGTCAATTGAATTCCATGGAACAAAGGAGACTTTCAGAATGATTGGATTTCTTTCTTAGTACTTTTGGTTCCATTGTAGAATAATAAGAATGTCTTTTCACTTCTTCTTAACAAGGCACCACCTTTTGTAGCAATAACTCATTCAAATGAGATAAACTTGAAAATAGCTCGTATGCCCATTACAGACACTATATTCATTACAACAAGCACATCTATACATATTTGGTACTAGGAATCCATTGAGTTTTATCAAACAAAGGAGTCTTCAAGAATGACTAACTTTTCTTACATGTATTTTTGGTTCAATTCCTGAAAGGTGGCACCATCTTTCTTCCTAACATGGCTATAACTTTCTTTGCAATAACTCATACATGTAAAAATAATTTTTGTGCCCATAACAAGCATTGTATTCATTGTAATAGGCAATTATATGCACCTTTGGAATTAGGAATCCTTTGAATTTCATTAAACAAAGGAATATTTGATAATGACTGGCATTTCTTATTAGTATTTTTGGTTGAAATAATTTGACCATCTCTTTATTTCTTCCTAACATGGCAGTATGTTTTGTTGCAATAACTCATTCACATAAAATGAACTTGAAAATAGCTTATGTGCTCACAACAGGCACTATATGTATGGCAGCAAGCACATCTATACACCTTTGGAACTAGATATCCATTGAATTCCATGGAACCAAGGAGTCTTCCAAAATGATTAGATTCCTTTACAAGTAATTTTGGTTCAATTGTAGAATAATAGGAATCTCTCTTCATATCTTCTTAATAAGGCACCACCTTTAGTTCCAACAACTCATTCACAAAAAATAATCTTGAAAATAACTTTTGTCCCCACAATACGCATTATATTCATTACAACAAGTAATTATGTACTCATTTGGAACCAAAAATCCATTGAGTTTCATCAATCAAAGGAGTCTTTAATAATGACTACCATTTCTTACAAGTACTTTTGGTTCAATTCTTGAATAATAAGACCATCTTTTTTTGTAACATGGCTCCAACTTTCTTAACAACAACTCATACATGCAAAATGATCCTAAAAATAACTTTTTTCCCCCATAACAAGCATTATATTCATTGCAACAAGTGACTACATGTACCTTTGGAAGTAGAAATCCATTAAACAAAGGAGTCTTTGATAATGACTAGCATTTCCTATAAGTATTTTCAGTATAATTATTAAATAATGAAAATGTCTCTTCATTTCTACCTAACAAGGCTTTACTATTTGTTACAATAACTCATTCGCATGATATGAACTTGAAAATAGATTTTGTGCCCGTAATAGGCACTATATTCATGGCAACAAGCATATCTATACTTCTTTGGAACTAGGAATCCATTGAATTCCATGGAACCAAGGAGTCTTCCAAAATGATTAGATTTCTTTACAAGTTATTTTGGTTCAATTGTAGAATAATAAGAATGTCTCTTCATTTCTTCTTAACAAAGTGACATGTTTTGTTGCAATAACTCTTTTACACAAAATTATCTTGAAAATAGCTTGTGTGTCCATTATGGACACTATATTCATTGCAACAAGTACATTTATACAACTTTGGAGCTAGGAATCCATTATGTTTCATCAAACATAGGAGTCTTTAATAATGACTAACTTTTCTTACATGTATTTTTGGTTCAATTCTTAAATAATGGCACCATCTTTCTTCCTAACATCGCTCTAACTTTCTTTGTAACAACTCATACATGTAAAATGATTTTGAAAACAACTTTTGTGCCCATAACAAGCATTATACTTATTGTAACAAATGATTATATGCACGTTTGGAATTAGGAATCCTTTGAATTTCATTAAGAATAAGAGTCTTTGATAATGACTAACATTTTTTACATGTGTTTTTTATTTAATTACTCAATAATGAGACCGTCTCTTAATTTCTTCCTAACAAGGCACCATATTTTGTTGTAATAACTCATGCATACGAAATGAACTTGAAAATAGATTGTGTGAATGCAAAAAGCATTATATGTATGGCAAGAAGCACATATATAAACCTTTGGAACTATGAATCCACTAAATTCCATGGGACCAAGGTGTCTTCTAAAATGATTGGATTTCTTTACAAGTAATTTTGGTTCAATTATAGAATAATAAGGATGTCTCTTCATATCTTCTTAACAAGGCTCCACCTTTCGTTGCAACAACTCATTCACACAAAATCATCTTGAAATTAACCTTTGTCCCCATAATAGGCATCATAATCATTGCAACAAGTAATTATGGTCACCTTTGGAATCAGAAATCCATTGACTTTCATCAAACAAAGGAGTCTTTAATAATGGACACTATTTCTTATAAGTACTTTTGGTTCAAGTCCTAAATAATGAGACCATCTTTCTTTGTAAAATGGCTCTAGATTTTTTTGCAATAACTTATACATGTAAAATGATCTAGAAAAAAACTTTTGTCCCCACAACAAGCATTATATTCATTGTAGCAAGTGATTATATGCTCTTTTGGCATTAGAAATCCCTTGAACAAAGGAGTCTTTGATAATGACTAGCATTTCCTACAAGTATTTTTAATTTAATTACTTAATAATGAGACCATCTCTTCATTTCTTCCTAACAAGACTCCACTATTTGTTTCAATAACTCATTCACACAAAATGAACTTGAAATTACCTACAATAAGGACTATATACAAGGCAACAAGCACATCCATACTTCTTTGGAATTGTGAATCCACTATTGAAATCCATGGAACCAAGGAGTCTTCCAAAGTGATTAGATTTCTTTACCAGTAATTTTGCTTCAATTGTAGAATAATAAGAGTGTCTATTAAAACCTTCTTAATAAGGCTCGACCTTTTGTTGCAACAACTCATTCACCACAATAGGCATTATATTCATTGCTACAAGTAATTATTTTCACCTCTGAAACTAGGAATCCACTAAGTTTAATCAAATAGAGGAGTCTTTAATAATGGCTAACATTTCTTACAAGTATTTTGGTTTAATTCCTAAATAATGAGACTGTATTTCTTTGTAACATGGCTTAACTTTCTTTGCAACAACTTATATAGGCAAAGTGATCTTGAAAATAATTTTTGTCCCCACAACAAGCATTATATTCATTATAGTAAGTGATTATATGCACCTTTAGCAGTAGCAATCCATTAAAAAAAGGAATCTTTAATAATGACCAGCATTTCCTACAAGTATTTTCAGTTTAATTTTTGCATAATGAGACTATCCCTTCATTTCTTCCTAATAAGGCTCCACCTTTTGTTGCAATAACTCATTCACATGAAATGAACTTAAAATTAGCTTGTGTGCCGACAACAAGGAGTATATGCATGGCAACAAGCACATTTATTCTCCTTTGGAACTATGAATCCACTGAAATCCATGGAACCAAGGAGTCTTCCAAAATGATTAGATTTCTTTACAAATAATTTTGCTTTAATTATAGAATAATAAGAATGTCTCTTCGTATCTTTTTAACATGGCTCCACCTTTCATTACAACAACTCATTCACACAAAATAATCTTAAAAATAATTTTTGTCCCCATAATAGGCATTATATGCATTGCTACAAGTAATTATGTACACCTTTGGAACTAGGAATCCATTGAGTTTCAGCCAACAAAGGAGTCATTAATAATGGCTAACATTTCTTACAAGTACTTTAGGTTTAAATCTAGAAACTATGGTACCATCTTTAGTCATAACTTAGGTCTAGCTTTCTTTGCAATAACTTGATGAGAACCTTAGAGATGATGGGTGGAAGGTTTCAAAAGATACAAGAGGTCCATTGCACATTCCAAAAGGCCCAATAACACAAGTTAGAGCCAAAAAGATGAAAGAGGCACTAAATGGGCTGATTGAAGACATTCAGTCCAACCAAGCTTTAGATGGTACAAATTCAAGGTTGAATGAGAGTCTAGGCCTTATTAATATGATTAGCATACCTAGTGGGTTAGGGCTAAGTAATAACATTCCTTCCTAAATAAGAGTTTATTGTCTGTGCTGGAATTTGTCCCTAAATAGGAGTTCCTCTTTAATAAGGATTTGTCTTAAGTAGGAATTTGTGCCTCTTTAGAATTGTTATCTTAGCCTATAAGTAGACACCTCCTTGTAAGCTCTAGAACATCAGACAATTTTGAGTAAAATAGAAAGTAATGGTTTTCTCCTTCGGTTCTTTTGAGAACAAAAGAATTTTTCAAGAGGTACTTCTTTTTATACATTCAACCCAACTTATCACTCCTAATTCCTTTCTTTTCTAGAGTGTAGCACCATATTCTTCTTAAATACCCAAGGTTCATGTTCCTTTGAATGTTAGGTCTAGGGTTTGTGTTATTAAAGTCTGATTTAGCTTTCAGGGCTATTCTTTGATTCCTTGTGTACATTGGGTCCCTAAGCCATATTTTTTGGGGTTTCTGCATTAGTTGTTATCACAGTTTGGTTCTAAATTAGGTTAGATCAACTAATTTCTTTAATTTGTTGCCTTATAATTTATCTCTTTTTGTTTAGTTTGTCTATTTAGCACATTACTATTCAAAAGAGCTAATATATTCATTTGCAACTCTACTCACTTTGCTTATTTGTTTGAGATCATAATTATTAAAAATGTGTTAGTTTCAATTCCAATTGTTGTCTCTAAGTATTCTAACATTTTTTTGTATTGAGCAAAAGGAAAAGAAAAACAAAAGAGGAACAAAAAAGAAACAAAAAAAAAAATCATCAAATTCAAGTTATTGATAAAAGTTAAATAGTTTGGTCATATTGGCCATAATAATAATATAGTTTCTTGCTTAACTCCAATTTCACCATCTATTTTCTTATTTTGTTAGTCAAGTTTATTCTCTAAGTTTAACCCCTTATTCTGATTTTTGTGAGTTTAGTTCATTAAATTTGTTTGCCTTGATATCCTTTTTCATTTTTTTTTAATTCCTTGTTCTCCAATTTGTTCAATTCTACCCTATTTATCTTATTCTATTCAAAATCAATCCTATCTAACTTAGTTTGTTTAGTTCTTTAAAGAGCCAAAAAGGGAAAATTGAGTTGTAAAAGGCAAGAGTGCAAGTTCATATTAAGAAAAAGCCATAAAAAGTGCAAACATGAAGGAGTGTGACACCTTTTTTTTCTTTTAAGTGAAACATATGAGGGAGTCTTCTATGAGGTATCCTAATTATTTTGTGCAAAAGTAATACTATGACTTCCAAAGACAAAGGTGTAGCTCAGGAGGGATAGGTGATGTGTCCTTCATGATCAAAGCTATGTAACAACAATTTGAGTGCATGAACACCAAATTTAATGATATAAGGGAAAGGATGGACAAGCAAACTAATACAATAGTAGAGTTACAAAAGAGGCATGGGGAATATGATGCTCCTAAAGGAAGAAGACAATTGAGATGCGCCTATGACCATGAAGATGATATAGAAGATGATGAATTTTACAATTGAACTACTGTGGTTAGAACTCTTAACAATAGAAGGAATCAGAGAGATTTTGGGAGGCAAGGCACCTATGACTATGATTTGGGTGGTATTAAAATGGCAATTTCTCTGTTCCAAGGTAAGAATGATCTTGATGCATACCTAGAATGGGAGAAGAATGTTGAATTGGTTTTTGACTACCATAACTATTCTAAGGAGAAAAAGGTAAAGCTTATTGTTGTTAAATTTACTGATTATGCTACTATTTAGTGAGATTAACTTGTTTTGACTAGGATAAGGAATTGTGAGCAGCCTATTAATATATGGGAGGAGATGAAGGCTATTATGAGGAGTAGGTTTCTCCCTAATCAATACTATTGGAAGTTGTACCAAAGGTTGCAAGGGCTCGCTCAAGACACTAAAAGTGTGGAGGACTACTAAAAGGAGATGGAAATAGCCATGATTAGGGCTAATATAGAAAAAGATAAAGGCAATCATGGCTCAATTTCTGCAAGGGCAAAATAGAGACATAGTAAATGTGGTTGAATTGCAACATGACATGGAATTACTAGATATGGTGTACATGGCAATGAAAGTTGAAAAGCAACTTAAATGAAAGGGTTCCATATGGTTTAGGTAGAATTTGGGTTCTACCTCATCTTGGAAGCCAAATTGGAGTAAAAGGGACAAGAAGGCTGATTACAAGTCCAAAGCCGAGCAATCCAAGCACAAGAATATGGGTTCTAGTAAGGAGGCAGGTACCCCCAACCAAGTTGAAATAAAGATGTTAAATGTTTTAAATGTTTGGGCAGGGGTCACATTGCATCTTAATGTCCAAATAAGCGTGCAATGATCTTGAGAGGTAATGGTGATGTTGAAAGTGATGGAGGAGAGTATCTAGTTAATCAAGTAGCTCTCTTTATAAGGCGAGCATTAAATGTGCAAGTGAAGGAAGATAAGGTATATAGTATGATTATTAATGGTGGGAGCTGCACTAATATTGCTAGCACAACTTTGGTTTAGAAGCTGAATTTACCTACTATGAAGCATCCTAGGCCATATAAGCTTCAATGATTGAATGAGAGTGGTGAAGTCAAGATAAATAAACAAGTGCTCATGTCATTTTCTATCAGAAGGTACTGCAATGAAGTTTTATGCGATGTTATACCTATGCATTCAAGTTATATTCTATTAGGAAGGCTATAGGAATTTAACAAGCGAGTTATGCATGATGGCTTGAAGGGATGAGGAAAGTTAAACATTACTAAAGGGATGAGGAAAGTTAAACATGGCAACATTACCTTTGGCCCAAGGAGTTTGTCATCCATACTGACCATAAATCCTTGAAGCACTTGAAGGGATGAGGAAAGTTAAACAATAGACATGCCAAGTGGATCAAATTCATTAAGACCTTTCCTTACATCATCAAGTATAAACAAGTAAGGAAAATGTGGTAGTTGATGCATTATCTTGTAGGTATGCCCTTATCTCTACACTTACTACAAGATTATTAGGATTTAAATATATTAAATATTTATATGTGGAAGATCCTGACTTTGCTAATGTGTATGGAGCATGTGAGAAGTCAGCCTTTGAGAAGTTTTATAGGCATGAGGGTTTTTTATTTAGGGAAAATTGTTTATGCATGCCTATGAGTTCTTTAAGCAAGTTGGTTGTGAGAAAAGCTCGTAAAGGTGATCTAATGGGTCATTTTGAAGTTAGGAAAACCTTAAATGTCCTAATTGGATATTTCTTTTAGCCACACATGAAACAAGATGTTGAGAGGGTATGTGAGAAATGCATAACATGCAAATAGACTGAATTTATAGTGTTACCCTATGGCTTGCATGTAGTCCTGTATTTATTGTTATTGATAGATTTTCAAAGATGGCACATTTCATACCATGCCATAAAACTGATGATGCAAGCAATGTGGCTGACTTATTCTTTAGAGAAGTAGTATGTTTGCATGGCATGCCATAAAGCATTGTTTCAAAATGGGATACAAAGTTCTTAAGCTACTTTTGAAAGACTTTGTGGGGTAAGTTAGGTACCAAGTTATTGTTTTCAACTACTTGTCACCCACAAACTGATGGGAAAATTGAGGTGGTTAATGGAACTCTTTCTACTCTTTTGCGTGCTATTATTCAAACGAATTTGAAAATATGGGAAGACTATTTACCGCATGTCTAGTTTGAAATTGTACTCTTTTTACTAGTTACTCTCCATTTGAAATTGTATATAGTTTTAATTTGTTGACTCCTTTGGATTTGGTACTTATACTAGTCAATGATTATGCTAGCTTTAATGGTAAACGTAAGGCTGACATGGTGAAAAAATTGAATGAGAAGGTGTGGCAACATATTGAAAAATGAACTAAGCAATATGCATCTTATGTCAACAAGGGATGAAAGAAGGGGGTGTTTGAACTTGGTGATTGAGTTTGGGTGCATATATGCAAGGAACGGTTCTTAGCTTAGAGGCATTCAAAGCTATAACCTAGAGGAGATGGTCCATTTCAAGTTGTAGTACGAATTAATGACAATACTTATAAGTTGGACCTTCTTGGTGAGTATAATGTGAGTGCAACATTTAATATTTCTAATCTTCCCCTTTTTGATATAGGTGATGATTTAAGGATGAATCCTTCTGAGGAGAGGGGGAATGATGAGAACCTTAGAGATGATGGGTGGAAGGCTTCAAGGGATGTAAGAGCTCCAGTGCCTATTCCAGAAGACCTAATAACACGAGCTAGAACCAAAAAGATAAAAAAAGGCACTAAATAGGCTGATTGATGACATTCAGGCCAACCAAGCTTCAGATGGTCTGAATTCAAACTTGAAAGAGAGTCTAGGCCTTATTAATATGATTAGAGTACCTAATGGGTTGGGGCTAAGTAATAGCACTCACTCTTAAAAAGGAGTTTATTATTTGTGCTAGAAGTTGTCCCTAAATAGGATCTCTTTTTGAATAACTATTTGTCCTAAGTAGGAATTTGTGCCTTTTTAAGATTGTTATCTTAGCCTATAAATAGGTACCTCCTTATAAGCTCTGGAATATCAAATAATTTTGAGGGAAATAGAAAGCTAGGGTTTTCTCATTTGGTTCTTGTGGCATTCAACCCGACTTATCACACCCAATTCCTTTCTTTTCTGGAGTGTGGTGTCTATATGCTTTTTAAATACCCAAGATCCATGTTGCTTTGAATGTTAGGCCTAGGGTTTGTATTATTAAAGTTTGATTTAGCTTTCCTACTATTCTTTGATTCCTTATATGTGTTGGGTCCCTAAGCCATGTCTTTTTAGGGTTTTCTACATCATAACTCATACATGCAAAGTGATTTTGAAAATAACTTTTATCCCCACGAACTCATTATATTCATTGTAGCAAGCGATTATATGCACCTGTGGTAGTAGCAATCCATGAAACAAAGGAGTTTTGATAATGACTAGCATTTCCTATAAGTATTTTCAGTTTAATTTCTGAATAATGAGACCGTCCCTTCATTTCTTCCTAACAAGACTCCACCATTCATCGTAATAACTCATTTAAACAAAATGAACTTGAATTTAGCTTATGTGACCACAACAAGGACTACATGCATGGCAATAGGCACATTCATACTCTTTTAGAACTATGAATCCATTAAAATCCATGGAACTAAGAAGTCTTCCAAAATGATTATATTTCTTTATAAGTAATATTGGTTAAATTGTAGAATAATCAGAATGTGTCTTCATATCTTCTTAAAAAGGCTCCACCTTTTATTGTAACAACCCATTCACACAAAATGACCTTAAAAATAACTTTTGTTCCCATAATAGGCATTATATTAATTGCTACAAGTAATTATGTACAACTTTGGAACTAGGAATCCATTGAGTTTCATCAAACAAAGAAGTCTTTAATAATGGCTAACATTTTTTATAAGTACTTTGGTTTAATTCCTGAATAATGTGACTGCCTTTCTTCGTAACATGGCTCTAGTTTTCTTTGCAACAACTTATATACACAAAATGATCTTCAAAATAACTTTTGTCCCCATGACAAGCATTATATTCATTGTAGCAAGTCATTATATGCTCCTTTAGTATCAAGAATCCATTGAACAAAGGAGTCTTGGATAATGACTAGTATTTCCTGTTTAATTTCTAAATAATAAGACCGTCCCTTCATTTCTTCCTCATAATGCTCCACCATTTTTTGCAATTACTCATTCATATGAAATGAAATTGAAATTAGCTTGTGTGCACACAACAGGGACTATTTGCATGGCAATAAACACATCCAAGCTCCATTGGAACTATGAATCCATTGAAATCCATAGAATGAAGGAGTCTTCCAAAATGATTAGATTTCTTTACCAGTAATTTTGGTTCAATTGTAGAATAATAAGAATGTCTCTTTATATCTTCTTAACAAGGCTCCACCTTTCATTACAATAACTCATTCACACAAAATGATCTTGAAATTAACTTTGGTCCCCACAATAGGAATTATATTCATTGCTACAAGTAATTATGTACACCTTTGGAACTAGGAATCCATTTAGTTTCATCAATCAAAGGAGTCTTTAATAATGGCTAACATTTCTTACAAGTACTTTTGGTCCAATTCCTGAATAATAAGACTATCTTTCTTCATTACATGGCTCCAACTTTCTTTGCAATAACTCATACATGCCAAGTGATCTTGAAAATAACTTTTGTCCCCATAACAAGCATTATATTAATTGTAGAAAGCAATTATATGCACCTTTGATAGTAGCAATCCATTAAACAAAGGAGTCTTTGATAATGAGTAGTATTTCTTATAAGTATTTTCAGTTTAATTTCTAAATAATAAGACCATCCCTTTATTTCTTCCTAACAAGGCTCCACTATTTGTTGTAATAACTCATTCGCACAAAATGAACTTAAAATTAGCTTATGTGCCCATAACAGGGATTATATACATGGCAATAAGTACATCCATACTTTTTTAGAATAATGAATCCATTGAAATCCATGGAACTAAGGATTCTTCCAAAATGATTAGATTTCCTTACAAGTAATAGTAGTTCAACTATAGAATAATAAGAATGTCTCTTCATATCTTCTTAACAAGACTTCACCTTTCGTTACAACAACCCATTCACACAAAATGACCTTGAAAATAACTTTTGTTGCCACAATAGGCATTATATTCATTGCTACTAGTAATTATGTACACTTTTGAAACTAGGAATCATTGAGTTTCATCAATCAAAAGAGTCTTTAATAATGGCTAACATTTCTTACAAGTACTTTTGGTCCAATTCCTGAATAATAAGACTGTCTTTCTTTATAACATGGCTCCAACTTTCTTTGCAATAACTCATACACGCCAAGTGATGATAAAAATAACTTTTATCCCCGCAACAAGCATTATATTAATTGTAGCAAGTGATTATATGCACCTTTGACACTAGTAATCCATTAAACAGAGGAGTCTTTGATAATGACTAGCATTTCTTACAAGTACTTTTGGTTTAATTTGTCAATAATAAGACCATCCCTTCATTTCTTCCTAACAAGGCTCCACTATTTGTTGCAATAACTCATTCTCACAAAATGAACTTCAAATTAGCTTATATGCCTATGACAGAGACTATATGCATGGCAACAAGTACATCCATACTCTTTTAGAATGATGAATCCATTGAAATCCATGGAACTAAGAACTCTTCCAAAATGATTAGATTTCCTTACAAGTAATATTAGTCAATTGCAGAATAATAAGAATATCTCTTCATATCTTTTTAACAAGGCTTCACCTTATGTTGTAGCAACTCATTCACACAAAATGATCTTGAAAATAACTTTTGCTCCCATAATAGGCATTATATTCATTGCAACAAGTAATTATGTACACCTTTGCAACAAGGAATCCTTTAACTTTGACTAAAGAAAGGAGTCTTTAATAATGACTAACATTTCTTACAAGTACTTTTGGTTCAATTCATGAATAATGAGATTGCCTTTCTTTGTTACATGGTTCTAGCTTTCTTTGCAACAACTCATACATGCAAAGTGATCTTAAAAGTAACTTTTGTCCCCACAACAAGTATTATATTCATTGTAGCAAGCAATTATGCACACGTATGGTAGTAGCAATCCATCAAAAAAAGGAGTCTTTGATAATGACTAGCATTTCTTACAATTATTTTCAATTTAATTACTGAATAATGAGACCATCCCTTCATTTCTTCCTAGCAAGGCTCCACCTTTTGTTGCAATAACTCATTCAGATGAAATGAACTCAATATTAGCTTGTGAGCCCACAATAGGGACATCCATACTCCTTTAGAACTACGAATCCATTGAAATCCATGGAACCAAGGAGTCTTCCAAAATGATTAGATTTCTTTACAAGTAATTTTGCTTCAATTGTAGAATAAAAAGAATGTCTCTTCATATCTCCTTAACAAGGCTTTACCTTATGTTGGAACAACTCATTCACACAAAATGGTCTTGAAAATAACTTTTGTCCCCTCAATAGGCATTATATTCTTTGCAACAAGTAATTATGTACACCTTTTGAACTAAGAATGCATTAAGTTTCATTTCTTATGGCTAACATTTCTTACAAGTACTTTTTGTTCAATTTTTGAATAATGAGACCATCTTCCACAACAATTAGATTTCTTTACAAGTACATTTGGTTCAATTGTAGAATAATAAGAATGTATCTTCATTTCTTCTTAACAAGGAGCCACCTTTTGTTACAATAAGTCATTCTCATGAAATGATCTTAAAAATAGCTTGTGTGCCCACTACAGGCTCTATATTATATAGCAACAAGCACATCTATACACCTTTGGAACTAGGAATCCATTAAGTTTCATAAGACAAAGGAATTTTCATTAATGATTGACTTTTCATACAAGTATTTTTGGTTCAATTCCTAAATAATGAGACCATCTTTCTTCCTTATAGGGCTCCAACTTTCTTTACAAGAACTTATACACATAAAATGATATTGAATATAACTTTTATATCCATAACAAGCATTATATTCAATGTATCAAGCAATTACATGCACCTTTGGAATTAGGAATCCATTGAATTTCATTAAACAAAGGAGTCTTTGATAATGACTAGCATTTCTTGTGAGTATTTTTTATTTAATTACTAAATAATGAGACTATCCCTTCATTTCTTCCTAACAAGGCTCCACCTTCTATTGCAATAACTCATTTACACGAAAGGATCTTACAAATAGCTTGGGTGACTGTAACAGGCTCTATATTTATGGCAACAAGCATATTTATATACCTTTGGAACTAAGAATCTCTTAAATGCCATGGAACAAAGGAGTCCTCCACAATGATTAGATTTCTTTACAAGTACTTTTGATTTAATTGTAGAATAATAAGGATGTCTCTTTACTTCTTCTTAAGAAGGTGCCATCTTTTGTTGCAATAACTCATTCACACAAAATGATCTTGAATATAGTTTAAGTGCCCACTACAAGCTCTATATTCATAGCAACAAGCACATATATACACCTTTGGAACTAAGAATCCATTGAGTTTCATCCAACAAAAGAGTCATTAATAATGGCTAACTTTTCTTACAAGTATTTTTGGTTTAATTCCTAAATAATGGGACTGTCTTTCTTCCTAACATGGCTCTAACTTTCTATGCAACAACTCATACACGTGAAATGATATTAAAAAAAAATTTGTAATTTCATTTAATAAAGGAGTCTTTGATAATGATTAGCATTTCTTGCGAGTATTTTGTACAAAATAATTGGGATACCTTATAGAACACTCCCTTATGTGTTTCACTCAAAAGAAAAAAAGGTGTCATACTCCCTTGTGTTTAGACTTTTTATGGCTTCTTTTTAATATGAACTTACACTTTTTCCTTTTACCACTCAAATTTCCCCTTTCAACTCTTTAAAGAACTAAACAAACTAAGTCAAAAAGGATTGATTTCGAATAAAATAAGATAAATGGCATAGAATTGAACAAATTAGAGAACAAAGAAAAAAAAAAACGAAAAAAGATATAAAGGCAAATGAATTTAATGAACTAAACTCAGAAAAATCAAAATAGGCAGTTAAATTTAGAGGACAAACTTGGTTAACAAAACAAGAAAATAAATGGTATAATTGGAGTTGAGCAAGAAAACTATATTATTATTTTGGCCAATATGGCCAAACTATTTAATTTTTATCAATAACTTAAAGTTGATGAATTTTTTTTTCTTTTGTTCCTCTTTTTTTCTTTTTTTTTCTTTTTTGGCTTAACACAAAACAATATTAGAATACTTAGAGATAACAATTGGAATTGAAATTAGCGTGTTTTTGATAGTTTTGACCTCAAACAAATGAGCAAAGTGAGAAAAGTTGCAAACGAACAAATTAACACTTTTGAATATTAATGCACTAAATAGACAAACTAAACAAAAAGAGATAAATCACATGGTAGCAAACTGAAGAAATTAGTTGATCTAACTTGATTTAGAACCAAGCTTTGATACTAACTGATGCGAAAAACACCAAAAAGATGTGGCTTAAGGACCCAATGCACACAAGGAATCAAAGAACAACTAGGAAAGCTAAATCAAACTTTAATAAAATAAACCCTAGACATAACATTCAAAGGAACATGTACCTTGGGTATTTAAGAAGGATATGGATGCCACACTCCAGAAAAGAAAGGAATTGGGAGTGATAGGTCGGGTTGAATGCCACAAGAAGAAGTACCTTTTGAGAAGTTCTTTATTTATCAAAAGAACCAAGGGAGAGAACCCTTGCTTTCTATTTTACTCAAAATTGTCTGATGTTTTAAAGCTTACAAGGAGGTGCCTATTTAAAGGCTAAGACAACAATCCTAAAGAGGTATAAATTCCTACTTAGGACAAATCCTTATTTAAGAGGAACTCCTATCTAGGGACAAATTCCAGCATAGACAATAAACTTCTATTTAAGAGTGAATGCTATTACTTAGCCTCGACCCATTAGGTAACTCCAATCGTATTAATAAGCTCTGGACTCTTTTTCTAGTTTGAATTCACACCATTTAAAACTTGGTTGGACTGAAAGTCCTCAATCAGCCCAATTAGTGCCTTTTTCATCTTTTTGGCTCTAGCTTGTATTATTGGGCCTTCTGGAATGTGCAATGGACCTCTTGCATCCTTTGATGCCTTCCACCCATCATCTCTAAGGTTCTCATCAAATTGTTGCAAAGGACGTTGGACCCATGTTACTAAGAAAAATTGTATCATTATTTAGGAATTGAACCAAAAGTACTTGTAAGAAATGTTATCCATTATTTAACACTCCTTTGTTTGATGAAACTCAATGGATTCCTAGTTCCAAAGGTGAACATAATTACTTGTTGCAATGAATATAATGCCTAATTTTCTAGATTATTTTGCATGAATGAGTTGTTTGAACAAAGGTGGAGCCTTGTTAAGAAGAAATGAAGAGATCTTCTTGTTATTCTATAATTGAACCAAAAGTACATGTAAAGAAATCTAATCATCATGGAAGACTCCTTTGTTCCATGGAATTCAATAGATCCCTTGTTCCAAAGGACTATATATGTACTTAATGCCATGAATATAGTGCCTATTGGGGGTACAAGAGCTATTGTCAAGATCATTTCATGTGAATAAGTTATTGCAACAAGAGATGGAGCCTTGTTAGGAAGAAATTAAGAGATAGTTTCATTCTTTAGTAATTAAACTGAAATAATTGTAAGAAATGCTTGTCATTATCAAAGACTCCTTTGTTTAATGAATTTCAATGGATTCCTAATTCCTAAGGTGCATTTAATCACTTGTCACAATCACTATAATGCTTGTTGTGGGGACAAAAGCTATTTTCAACATCTTATTACATGTTTGAGTTATTGCAACAAAAGCTGGAGCCATGTTAAGAGGAAAGACAATCTCATTATTCAGGAATTGAACCAAAAGTACTTGTAAGAAAAGTTACTCATTATTGAAGACTTCTATGTTTGACAAAACCCAATCAATTCATAGTTCAAAAGGTGTATAAATATGCTTATTGCCATGAATATAGTGCCTGTTATGGGCACACAAGCTATTTTCAAGATCATTTTTTGTGAATGAGTTATTGAAAGAAAAGAGCCTTATTAGGAAGAAATCAAGGGACAGTCTCATTATTTACTTATTAAATTGAAACTACTTGTAAGAAATGCTAGTCATTATCAAAGACTTATTTGTTTAAAGAAATTTAATGGATTCTTAATTCCGAAGGTGCTATAATCGCTTATACAATGAATATAATGCTTGTTGTGGGGACAAAAGTTATTTTCAAGATCATTTTGCATGTATCAGTTATTGGAGTAAAAGGTGGAGCCTTGTGAAGAAGAAATGAAGAGACATTCTTATATTTCTAAAACTAAACCAAAAGTACTTGTAAAGAAATCTAATTGTTATGGAAGACTCCTTTGTTCCATGGAATTCAATGGATTACTAGTTCCAAAGGAGTACAGATGTGTTTTTTGGCATGAATATTGAGCTTGTTGTGGGCATACAAACTATTGTCAAGTTCATTTAGTGTGAATGAGTTATTTTAACAAAAGGTGGAGCCATGTGAAAAAGAAATGAAAAGACATTCTTATTATTCTACAATTGAACGAAAAGTACTTGTAAAGAATTATAATCATTATGGAAGACTCCTTGTTCCGTGGAATTCAATGGATTCCTAGTTCTAAAGGAGAATAGATGTGCTTGTTGCCTTGAATATAGTGCCTATTATGGGAACATATGCTATTTTCAAGATCATTTTGTGTGAATGAGTTATTGCAATAAGAGGTGGAGCCTTGCTAGGAAGAAATGAAATACTTGTAAAAATAACTAATCATTATCAAAAACTCCTTTGTTTAATGAAATTCAGTGGATTGCTAATTCAAAGGTGCATACAATCGCTTGTTACAATGAATATAATGCTTATTTTAGGGACAAAAGTTATTTTCAAGATCATTTTGTTTTTATGAGTTATTGAAACAAAAGGTAGATCCTTGTAAACAATAAATGAAGAGATCGTCTTCTTATTCTACAATATAACCAAAAGTACATATAAAGTTAAATCTAATCATTATGGAAGACTCCTTTGTTGCATGGAATTCAATGGATTCCTAGTTCCAAAGGAGAATAGATCTGCTTATTGGCATGAATATAGTTCCTATTATGGGCACACAAGTTATTTTCAAGATCATTTCGTGTGAATGAGTTATTCAACAAGAGGTGGAGTATTGTTAGGAAGAAATGAAGAGATAGTTTCATTATTCAGTAATTAAACCAAAAATACCTATAAGAAATGCTTGTCATTATCAAATTCACCTTTGTTTAATGAAATTCAAAGCATTCCTAATTCCAAAGCTGCATATAATCACTTGTTGCAATGAATATAATGATTGTAGTGGGGAGAAAAATTACTTTTAGGATCATTTTGTCTATATGAGTTGTTCAAACGAAATGTGGAGCCTTGTAAAGAAGAAATGAACAAATCTTCTTATTATTCTACAATTGAACCAAAAGCACTTCTAAAGAAACCTAATCTTTATGGAAGACTCCTTTGTTCCATGGAATTCAATGGATTCCTAGTTCCAAAGGAGAATAGATGTGCTTGTTGGCATGAATATAGTGCTTGTCGTGAGCCCATAAGCTATTTTCAGGATCATTTTGTGTGAATGAGTTATTGCAACAAAAGGTGGAGCTTTGTAAGCAACAAACAAAGAGACAGTCTCATTATTCAATAATTAAACCGAAAACACTTGTAAGAAATGGTAGTTATTATCAAAGACTTCTTTATTTAATCAAATTCAAAGAATTCCTAATTCCAAAGGTGCATATAATCACTTCTTACAATGAATATAATGATTGCATCTATGACTTGTTGCAAAGAAAGATAGAGCCATGTTAGGAAGAAAGACAATCTCATCCTTCAAGAATTGAACAAAAGGTACATGTAAGAAAAGTTAGTCATTATTGAAGACTCCATTGTTTGATGAAATCCAATAGATTTCTTGTACAAAGGTGTATAAATGTGCTTGTTCACATCAATATAGTGCTTGTAGTGGGCACATAAGCTATTTTCAAGGTCATTTTGTGTGAATGAGCTATTACAACAAGTGGTGGAGCACCGTTAGGAAGAAATGAAAAGAAAGTTTCATTATTCAGTAATTGAACCGAAAACACATGTAAAAAATACTAATCATTATCAAAGATTTCTTTGTTTAAAGAAATTCAATGGATTTTTAATTCCAAAGGCACATATAATTGCTTGCTACAATGAATAAAATGCTTGTTCTAAGGCCAAGTGAAGAAAGGAACAAACAGAAAGAGAGAACAAGAAAGAGGTTCTAAAACAAATAGAAATAAAAGGGGAAAGCTCAACTCTCTTCCTGAAAGGGGAGTGCCACTCTCTACCTTTCTAACTGTATGAATGACTTTCAAACATTCTTATTTATATAATATAGGAGTGAAAGCCTAGCATGCACTTGTGCTATTAAGAAGACGTTGAATTTCATTAAATAGAGGAGACATTGATAATGACTAGCATTTTTTACAAGTATTTTTGGTTTAATTATAGAATTATGAGATCGTCTCTTCATTTTTTCCTAACAAGGCTCCACCTTTTGTTGCAATAACTCATTCACACAAAATGATTGTGAAAATAGCTTATATGCCCACTAGAGGCATTATAATCATGACAACAAGCACATCTATACTCCATTGGAACTAGGAATCCATTGAATTCCATGGAGCAAAGGACTCTTTCATAATGATTAGATATCTTTACAAGTACTTTTGGATCAATTGTTGAACAATAAGAATGTCACTTCATTTCTTCTTAACAAGGCTCCACCTTTCATTGCAACAACTCATTCACACAAAATGATCATGAAAATAACTGTTGTTCCCACAGCTTTGTATGGGTTGTAATTGTTGTCAACTAGGGTTAAGTGTGCAAGAAAGTAAAGTCACATGGAAGGGCAAAAAAGTAAATCTGCCGCGTAAGGGCAAGAACGTAAATCCACTACGTAAGCCCTATTAGGGTTTCATGGAAGAGAGTATATAAAGGCCTTGGAAGACAAAACTAGGGTAGAGGTTCAACACAATTGAATAAACAGCAACCCTACAACAACCGGCCAAAAGGAAGAGAGTAGAACGGCAAGAGATCAGAAACGACACCACCGGGAGAGCAAACCAGAAACGTCACCACCGGGAAAGCAAACCAGAAACACGTCCTGCAAGCAAACCAGAAACGCCTCCTACAAGCAAACCAGAAACACCTCCTGCAAGCAAACCAGAAACACACAACCAGCAAGAGGAGAAATAAGAAACAGACCACCTGGAAGAGAAGACAGCAGACCTGGTATCCGTGAGACCACCCGGAAGAAGAGACAGCAGACTAGAAGCATGAGACAGGCCAAGAGACGTGAAACTGCAGACCAGAAGCATGAGACCAGAATGTGCAACGGCGTGACTGATCAGAGGCGTGGGGCAGACCGTGAGACATGAAACGGCAGACCAGAAGCTTGAGTGCAAGCTGTGAAACCGTCAGACAGTGAAAGCAGGAGTTGTGTGAAACAACCTAGAGAAGGAATTCGGCGAAGCATCGGAAAGAACTCAACGTATTTCCAGATTTCTTCAAGAGAGGTTAGAGAGCATTGTGGTGAACTTCTAAGCAGCAGTGGAATAGCCTTTCAATTCAACAGAGGCAAGACAAGATAGAAGAAGGGTAGACACAGTAAGTGACACTCTCTGTATTGTACTTGCTTAGTAATTGCAATAGTGAAAGGAGCAGAAGATTAAGACATCCATTGTAACTAGAATTCTTAAGTATAGTGGATAGTCTCGGTAAGGGAGAGTCCCTACCACCTTGGATGTACGTCACGTTGACGGAACCACGTAAATCTCGTGTGCCCTTAATTTGCTTTACGTTTTGTGTTTTGAATTGAGTTGTAAACATAGCTAAAGTATCAACCAACCCATAACCTAACGAAGACCTAAATAAGAACATCCGAACTGTCTATTAGGCAATGTGTCTGAAAGGTGACTTTGGGGATTATTGTGATTAGTAGGTAGCAATAGATCTACCTTAGTCAAATCTAAGAAAGAGTTCACTTTTAAGAAGAGATTGAAGTTGTTCACTTTCCTGCGAATTGCGAATTGTGGTGATACTGATTCACCCCCCTTCTCAGTATCACAAACTAGTAGATCCTAGGGTGAAGTTGGGAACTTCAATAACTTTCATCCCCACAATAGGCACTATATCTAAGGCAACAAGCACATATATACACCTTTGGAACTAAGAATCCAATGAATTTTAACAAACAAAGGAGTCTTCAATAATGACTAACTTTTCTTACAAGTATTTTTGGTTTAATTCCTAAATAATAATATTGTCTTTCTTCCTAACATGGCTCTAGCTTTCTTTGTAACAACACATACATGCAAAAAGATTTTGAAAATAACTTTTGACCCTACAACAAGCATTATATTCATTGTAATAAGTGATTAGATACACCTTTACAATTAGGAATCGATTAAAATTCATTAAACAAAGGAACCTTTGATAATGACTAACATTTCTTACAAATCCTTTCATTTTAATTATTAAATAATGAAATCCTCTCTTCATTCCTTCCAAACAAGGCTCCACCTTTTGTTGCAATAACTTATTCACATGAAAAGATTTTAAAAGTAGCTTATATGCATACGACAACACTACATTCATGGCAAAAAACACATATATTCTCCTTTGGAACTAGGAATCCGTTGAATTCCATGGAATAAGGGAGCCTTCCATAATGATTAGATTTCTTTACACGTACTTTTGATTCAGTTATAGGATAATAAGAATGTCTCTTCTTTTATTCTTAACGAAGCTCCACCTTTTGTTGTAATAACTCATTTGCCATAATGTTCTTGAAAATAGCTTATGTGCCAACTATAGGCACTATATTCATGGCAACAAGCATATCTATACACCTTCAGAATTAGGAATCCATTAAGTTTCATCAAACGAAGGAGTCTTCAATAATGATTAACCTTTCTTACAAGTATTTTTGGTTTAATTGCTGAATAAGGAGACTGTCTGTCTTCCTAACATAGCTCTTGGTTTCTTTACAACAACTCATACATGCAAAATGATGTTGAAAAAAACTTTTGTCCCTATAACAAGAATTATATTCATTGTAACAAGCAATTAGATGCACCTTAGCAATTGGGAATCCATTGAATTTCATTAAAGAAAAGAAATTTTTGGTAATGACTAGCATTTTTTATAAAGAGTTTCAGTCTAATAACTGAATAATGACACCCGTTTTTCATTTTTTCCTAATATGTCTCCACCTTTTGTTGCAATAAGTCATTCAGATAAAATCATCATGAAAATAACTTGTATGCCCATTACAAGCACTATAATAATGGCAACAAGCACATCTATACTCTTTTAGAACTAGGAATTCATTGGGTTTCATCAAACAAAGGACTCATTAATAAAGACTAACTTCTATTACAAGTATTTTTGGTTCAATTCCTAAATAATGAGACTATCTTTCTTCCTAATGTGGCTCCAGCTTTGTTTGCAACAACTTATACCCACAAAATGATCTTGAAAATAACTTTTGTCCCCATAACAAGCATTATATTCGTTGTAAAAAGTGATTATATGCACCTTTGCCATTAGGAATCCATTGAATTTCAATAAACCAAGGAGCCTTTGATAATGACTAGCATTTCTTAGAAGTATTTTCGCTTTAATTACTGAATAATGAGATTGTCTCTTCATTTCTTTCTAACAAGCCTCCACTTTTTGTTGCAATAACTCATTCACACGAAAAGATCATGAAAATAGCTTGTGTGCCAACCATAGGTACTATAATCATGGCAACAAGCATATCTATACTCTTTTGATTTAGTTGTAGAATAATAAGAATGTCTCTTCTTTTTTTCTTAATGAGGCTTTACCTTTTGTTTTAATAACTCATTCACCCACAATGTTCTTGAAAATAGCTTGTGTGCCTACTATAAGCACTATATTCATGGCAATAAGCACATTTATACACCTTTAGAACTAGGAATCCATTGAGTTTCATCGAACAAAGGAGTCTTCAATAATGATTAACCTTTCTTACAAGTATTTTTGGTTCAATTGTTGAATAATGAGAATGTTCGTCTTCCTAACATGACTTTAGCTTTCTTTGCAACTACTCATACATGCAAAATGATCTTGAAAATAACTTTTGTCCCCTCAACAAGCTTTATATTCATTGTAACAAGTAATTAGATGCACCTTAGCAATTAAGAATCCATTAAATTTCATTAAAGAAAAGAAATGTTTGATAATGACTAGCATTTCTTACAAAGATTTTCGGTTTAATTACTGAATAATGAGATTGTCACTTTATTTCTTCCTAACAAGGCTTGACCTTTTGTTGCAATAACTCATTCATATAGAATGATCTTGGATATTGCTTGTGAATTTTGGTTCAATTGTCAAATAATAAGACTATCTCTTCATTTCTTCTTAACAAGCCGCAACTTTTTGTTGGAATAACTCATTTAGATGAAAAGATTGTGAAAATAACTTGTGTGTCTACCACAGACATTATATTCATGACAATAGGCACATCTATACACTTTTGGAACTAGGAATCCATTCGATTTCATCAAACAAAGGACTCATTAATAAGGACTAACTTTTCCTACAAGTATTTTTGGTTCAATTCCTAAATAATGAGACTCTTCCACAATGCTTAGATTTCTTTAATAGTACTTTTGGTTCAATTGTCGAATAATAACAATGTCTCTTCATTTCTTCTTAACAAGGTGCCACCTTTTGTTGCAATAACTCATTCAAATGAAATAATCTTAAAAATAGATTATGTGCCCAGTATAGGCATTATATTCATTGTAGCAAACACATCTATAAACCTTTGGAACTAGGAATCCATTGAGTTTCATCAAATAGAGGAGTCTTCAATAATGTCTAACTTTTCTTACAAGTATTTTTGGTTCAATTGCTGAATAATGAGACTATGTTTCTTCCTGATCTTGAAATAACACATACACACAAAATGATCTTGAAAATAACTTGTCCCCACAACAAGCATCATATTCATTGCAATAGATGATTGATGCACCTTTTGCAATTAGAAATCCATTGAATTTCATTAGACAAAGGAGTCCTTGATAATGGCTAGCATTTCTTACAAGTATTTTTAGTTTGATTATTGAATAATGAGGTCGTCTCTTCATTTCATCTTGACAAGGCTCTACCTTTGGTTGCAATAACTCATTCACCCTTAGTGTTCTTAAAAATAACTTGTATGCCCACAACAAACACTATATTCATGGCAATAAACACATCTATACACCTTTAGAACTAAGAATCTGTTGAGTTTCATCAAACAATGGAGTCTTCATTAATGACTAACCTTTCTTACAAGTATTTTTGGTTTAATTGCTGAATAATGAGAATGTCCATCTTCCTAACACAACTCTAGCTTTCTTTGCAACAACTCATACATACAAAATGTTCTTGAAAATAACTTTTGTCCCTACAATAAGCATCATATTCAATGTAACAAGCAATTAGAAATCCATTGGATTTCATTAAAGAAAAAAAAAATCTTTGATAATGACTAGCATTTCTTACAAAGAATTTTGGTTTAATTACTAAATAATGAGATCCATTCTTCATTTCTTCCTAATAGGGCTCCATATTTTATTGTAATAAGTCATTCAGACAAAATGATCATGAAAATAGCTTATGTGCCCATTATAGGCATTATAACCATGGCAACATGCATGTCTATACTACTTTTGAACTAGGAATCCATTGAATTCCATAAAGCAAAGGAGTCTTCCATAATGATTAGATTTCTTTATAAGTACTTTTGGTTTAGTTGTAGAATAATAAGAATGTCTTTTCTTTTCTTCTTAATGAGGCTCCACCTTTTGTTTTAATAACTCATTCACCCATAATGTTCTTGAAAATACCTTGTGTGCCCACTACAATCATTATATTCATGGCAACTAGCACATCTATACACCTTTGGAACTAAGAATCCATTGAGTCTTCAATAATGACTAATCTTTCTTATAAGTATTTTTGGTTGAACTACTGAATAATAAGACTATTGTTCTTCCTAACATGGCCCTAACTTTCTTTGCAATAACTCATACACATAAAATGATCTTGAAAATAACTTTAGTTGGCATAACAAGCATTATATTTATTGTAACAACAGATTTGATGCACCTTTGCAATTAGGAATCCATTGAATTTCATTCAAGAATGGACTCTTTGACAATGACTAGCATTTCTTATAGTTAGTTTCGGTTTAATTACCGAATAATTAGACTGTCTCTTCACTTTTTCCTAACAAGGCTTTAACTTTTGTTGCAATAAGTCATTCACATGAAATGATTGTGAAAATAGCTTTTGTGTCCACTATAGGCACTATAATCATGGCAACAAGCACATCTATACTTCTTTAGAACTAGGAATCCATTAGGTTTTATCAAACAAAGGACTCATCAATAAAGACTAACTTTTCTTACAAATATTTTTGGTTCAATTCCTAAATAATGAGATCATCTTTCTTCCTAACATGGCTCCAGCTTTCTTTGTAATGACTTATACCCACAAAATGATCTTAAAAATAACTTTTGTCCCCACAACAAGCATTATATGCACCTTTGCAATTAGGAATCCATTGAATTTCAAAAAACCAAGGAGTCTTTGATAATGACTAGCATTTCTTACAAGATTTTTTAGTTCAATTCCTAAATAATGAGATCATCTTTCTTCCTAACAAGGCTCCACCTTTTGTTGCAATAACTCATTCACACGAAATGATCTTGAAAATAGCTTGTGAATTTTGGTTTAATTGTCAAATAATAAGAATGTCTCTTTATTTCTTCTTAACACTTTATTTCTTCACAACAAGGCGATACCTTTTGTTACAATAACTCATTCCCACAAAAAGATCATGAAAATAACTTGTCTACCTACTATAGATACTATATTTATGGCAATAAGCACATCTATACACCTTTGGAGCTAGGAATCCATTTGCTTTCATCAAACAAAGGACTTATCAATAAAGGCTAACATTTCCTACAAGTATTTTTGGTTTAATTCTTGAACAATGAGACTGCCTTTCTTCCTAACATGGCTCCAACTTTCTTTACATCAACTCATACTGGTAAAATGATCTTGAAAATAACTTTTTTCCCCACAATAAGCATTATATTCATTGTAACAAGTGATTATATACTCCTTTGGAATTAGGAATCCATTGAATTTCATTAAAGAAAGGAGTCTTTGATAATGACTAGCATTTCTTATAAGTATTTTCGGTTTAGTTACTAAATAACAAGACCATCTGTTGATTTCTTCTTAATAAGGCTCTAGATTTTGTAGTAATAACTCATTCACATAAAAAGATTTTGAAAATAGCTTGTGTGACCATAACAAGCATTATATTCATGGCAACAAGCACATCTATACTCCTTTTAAACTAGGAATCCATTGAATTCCATTGACCAAAGGAGTCTTCCACAATGATTGGATTTCTTTTCTAGTACTTTTGGTTCCATTATAGAATAATAAGAATGTCTCTTCACTTTTTCTCTACAAGGTGTCACCTTTTGTTACAATAACTCATTCAAATGAAATAAACTTAAAAATAGCTTGTGTGCCCATTATAGGCATTGTATTCATCGCAACAAGCACATCTATACACCTTTAGAACTAGGCATCCATTGAGTTTCATTAAACAAAGGAGTCTTTAAGAATGATTAACTTTTCCTACATGTATTTTTTGTTTAATTCCTGAATGATGACATCGTCTTTCTTATTAGATTTCTTTGCAGCAACTCATACATGTAAAATGATACTGAAAATAAATTTTATGCCCACAACAAGCATTATATTCATTGTAATAGGCGATTATATGCACCTTTGGAATTAGGAATCCTTTGAATTTCATTAGAAAAAGGAGTCTTTGATAATGATAGGCATTTCTTATTAGTATTTTTGGTTTAATTACTAAATAATCAGACCGTCTCTTCATTTCTTACTAATGCGGCAGCATATTTTGTTGCTATAACACATTCACATAAAATGAACATGAAAATAGCTAGTGTGCCCACAACAAGCACTATATGTATGGCAACAAGCACATTTATACACCTTTGGAACTAGGAATCCATTTAATTCCATGGAACCAAGGAGTCTTCCAAAATGATTAGATTTCTTTACAAGTAATTTTGGTTCAATTGTAGAATAATAGGAATGTCTCTTCATATCTTCTTAATAAGGCACCACCTTTTGTTACAACAACTTATTCACATAAAATAATCTTGAAATTAACTTTTGTCCCCACAATAGGAATTATATTCATTGCAACAAGTAATTATGTACTCTTTTGAAAGTAGGAATCCATTGAGTTTCATTAAGCAAAGGGGTCTTTAATAATAGCTACCATTTCTTACAAGTACTTTTGGTTCAATTCCTGAATAATAATATTATCTTTTTTCGTAGCATGGCTCCAGCTTTCTTTGCAACAACTCATACACATAAAATGATCATGAAAATAACTTTTGTCCCCACAACAAGCATTATATTCTTTACAGCAAGTGGCTACATGTACCTTTGGAAGTAGCAATCCATTAAGCAATGGAGTCTTTGATAATGATTAACATTTCCTACAAGTATTTTCCATTTAATTATTGAATAATGTGACTGTTTATTTATTTCTACTTAACAAGGCTCTACCGTTTGTTGCAATAACTCATTCACATGAAATGAACTTGAAAATAGAGTTTGTGCCCACAACAGACTCTATATTTATGGCAACAAGCACATCTATACTCCTTTGGAACTAGGAATCCATTGAATTACATGGAAGCAAGGAGTCTTCCAAAATGATTAGATTTCTTTACAAGTTATTTTGGTTCAATTGTAGAATAATAAGAATGTCTTTTCATTTCTTCTTAACAAAACGCCTCATTCACACGAAATTATGTTGAAAATAGCTTGTGTGCCCACTATAGGCACTATATTCATCACAACAAGTACATCTATACACCTTTGAAACTAGGTATCTATTGAGTTTCATCAAACATAGGAGTCTTCAATAATGGCTAACTTTTCTTTCATGTATTTTTAGTACAATTCTTGAGTAATAACACTGTCTTTCTTCTTAACTTTGCTCTAACTTTCTTTGCAGCAACTCATACCTATGAAATGATATTGAAAATAACTTTTGTGCCCACAACAAGCATTATATTCATTCTAACAAGCAATTATATGCACCTATGAATTAGGAATCCATTGAATTTCATTAAGTATAGGAGTCTTTGAAAATGACTAGTATTTCTTACATGTATTTTTGGTTTAATTACTAAATAATGAGACCATCTCTTCATTTCCTCCTAACAAGGCTCCATCATTTGTTACAATAACTCATTCACATGAAATGAATTTGAAAATAGATTATGTGCCCATAATAGGCACTATATGCATGACAACAAGCACATCTATACTCCTTGAAACTAGGAATCCATTGATTTCCACAGAACGAAGTAGTCTTCCAAAATGATTAGATTTCATTACAAGTTATTTTGATTCAATTATAGAATAATAAGAATGTTTCTTCATTTCTTCTTAACAAGGCTCCACCTTTTGTTGCAATAAATCATTTACACGAAATGAACTTGAAATTATCTTGTGTGCGCATAATAGGGACTATATGAATGGCAGTAAGCACATCCATGCTCCTTTGGAACTATGAATCCATTGAAATCCATGGAACCATGGAGTCTTCCAAAATGATTAGATTTCTTTACAAGTAATTTTGGTTCAATTGTAGAAGAATAAGAATACCTCTTCATATCTTCTTAACAAGGCTCCACCTTTCATTGTAACAACTCATTCACATAAGATCTTAAAAATAACTTTTGTCCCCACAACAAGCATTATATTCATTGTCATATGCAATTATAAGCTCCTTTGACATTAAGAATCCTTTGAATAAAGGAGTCTTTGTTAATGACTAGCATTTTTGACAAGTATTTTCAGTTTAATTACTCAATAATGAGACCATTTCTTCATCTCTTCCTCACAAGGCTCCACCGTTCGTTACAATAAGTCATTCACATGAAATGAACTTGAAATTAGCTTGTGTGCCCATAATAAGGACTATATGCATGGCAATACCCACATCCATGCTCCTTTGGAATTGTGAATCCATTGAAATCCATTGCCATCTATTTTCTTGTTTTGTTATCCAAGTTTGTCCCCTAAGTTTAACCCCCTATTTTGATTTTTGTGAGTTTAGTTCATTAAATTTGTTTGTCTTGATATCCTTTTTCATTTTTTTTATTCCTTGTTCTCCAATTTGTTCAATTTTATGCCATTTATCTTATTCTATTCAAAATCAATCCTCTTTGACTTAGTTTGTTTAGTTCTTTAAAGAGCTGAAAGGGGAAATTTGAGTGGTAAAAGGCAAAAGTGCAAGTTCATATTAAGAAGAAGCCATAAAAAGTGTAAACACGAGGGAGTGTGACACCTTTTTTTTTTTTTTGAGTGAAACACGTGAGGGAGTGTTTTGTGAGGTATCTTAATTATTTTGTGTAGAAGTAATACTATGTTTTCCAAAGATAAAGGTGCAACTCATAAGGGACCTAGTAATGTGTCCTTCATGCTCAAAGCTATACAACAATAAATTGAGCACATGAATACTAGATTTGATGATATAAGGGAGAGGATGGATGAGCAAGCTAATACAATAGTAGAGTTGCAAAGGAAGCATAGGGAATACGAGGCTCCTAAAGGAAGAAGGCAATTGAGATGTGCCTATGACCATGAAGATGATGCAGAAGATGATGAATTTGACAATCAAACTACTATGGTTAGAACTCCCAACAATAGAAGGGATTAAAGAGATTTTAAGAGGCAAGGCACCTATGATGTGATTTGGGTAGTATTAAAATAACAATTCCTCTGCCCAAGGTAAGAATGATCCTAATGCATACCTAGAATGGGAGAAGAAGGTTGAATTGGTTTTTGACTACCACAACTATTCCAAGGAGAAAAAGGTAAAGCTTGCTATTGTTGAATTTATTGATTATACTGTTATTTGGTGGGATCAATTTGTTTTGACTAGGAGAAGGAATTGTGAGTAGTGTATTGATACATGGAAGGAGATGAAGGCTATCATGAGTAGGAGGTTTGTCCTTAATCAATATTACAGGGAGTTGTACCAAAGGCTACAAAAGCTCACTCAAGACACTAAAAGTGTGGAGGACTACCAAAAGGAGATGGAAATTGCCATGATTAGGGCTAATATAGAAAAAGATAAAGAGGCAACCATAGCTCAATTTCTACAAGGGCTAAATAGAGACATAACAAACGTGGTTGAATTGCAACACTACGTGGAATTAGTAGACATGTGCACATGGCAATGAAAGTTGAAAGGCAACTTAAATGAAAGGGTTCCATATAGTTTAGGTAGAATTCAGATTCTACTCATCTTGGAAGCCAAATTGGAGTAAAAGGGACAAGAAGGCCGAGCACAAGTTATCCAAGCACAAGAATGTGGGTTCTAGTAAGGAGGCAAGTAATTTTGACAACCAACCAAATAGAAATATAGATGTTAAATGTTTTAAGTGTTTGGGCAGGGATCACATTACATCTTAATGTTCAAATAAATGTGCAACGATCTTAAGAGGTAATGGTGATGCTGAAACTGCAAATGAATCAAATGATTCTATGCCCTCATTAGAGGGTGAAAGTGATGGAGAAGAGTATCCAATTAATGAAGGCTCTCTTCACAAGGTGAGCATTAAATGTGCAAGTGAAGGAAGAACACGAGGTATGTTGATGTCTCATCAAAGAAAAGGTATGTAGTATGATTATTGATGGTGGGAGTTGCACTAATGTTGCTAGCACAACTAAGGTTGAGAAGCTAAATTTACCTACTATGAAGCATCCTAGGCCATATAAGCTTCAATGATTGAATTAAAGTGGTGAAGTCAAGGTAAATAAGTAAGTGCTCATGTCATTTTCTATATAAAAGTACTACGATGGAGTTTTATGTGATGTTGTACCTATGCATTTGGGTCATATTCTATTAGGAAGGTCATGGCAATTTGACAAGCAAGTTATGCATGATGGCTTCAAGAATTGTTATTCCTTTGTAATGAATGAAAAACCCATCACTCTTTTATCATTATCACCTCAACAAGCTTATAGGATCATTTAAGGATAAAAAATAAGAGTGGACAGAAAAGAGAGATTGAAAAAAGAGAAAAGGGAGGAGAAAATGTGAGGACAAAGAGAGAGAAGAAAACAAAAAGTTTATATGTGAAAGAATGTGATGTCAAAAGAGCATTTTAATAATAGTAAGTTTAACCCATCTTTACCTAGTGTTGCTGCTTTATTGCAAAAATTTGAAGGTGTATTCCTTGATGATGTCGTAAGTGGATTGCCGCCTCAGAGGGGAATTAAAAATCAAATTGATTTCATCCTTGGTGCATCCATCCCAAATTGGCCAGCATATAGGAGTAATCCCAAGGAGACCTAAAATCTTCAAAGGTAGGTTAAGGAACTTATTTCAAAAGTACATGTGAGGCAAAGTATAGTCCTTGTGTTGTTCTTATCCTTCCAAAATCACTATAAAGTATCGTCATCCCATACCTAGATTAGATGACATGTTGGATGAATTGCATGGTTTGTGTGTCTTTTCTAAGATTGATTTGAAAAGTGGATATCACTAGATTAAGATGAGAGAGCGAGATGAGTGGAAAACAGCTTTCAAAACTAAGAATGGTTTGTATGAATGGCTTGTTATGCCATTTGGTTTCACTAATGAACCAAGTACTTTTATGTGATTAATGAATCATGTTTTGCATCCATTCATTGCTAAATTTTTGGTTATGTATTTTGATGATATTTTGGTCTATAGCAAAAGCCTAAAAGAGCATCTTGATCATTTATGTTCTATTTTAATTGTTTTATGTTCTCAAATATTGTATGCTAACTTCAAGAAATGTTCTTTTTGTACCAATCAGATCACATTTCTTAGCTATGTTGTGAGTGCTAAAGGTGTTGAGGTTGACGAGAATAAACTTAGAGCTAGCTAAGATTGGCCTACACCTAAGTCAATGAGTGATGTGCGTAACTTTCATAGTCTATATAGTTTTTATAAATGTTTTGTTCGGGACTTTAGCACTATTGTTGCACCACTCACTAAAATTGATGACACATTCCATCCCATGTCATAAAACTGATGATGCAGGCAATGTGGCTGACTTATACTTTAGAGAAGTAGTATGTTTGCATGGCATGCCATGAAGCATTGTTTCAAACTGGGATACAAAGTTATTAAGTTACTTCTAGAAGACTTTATGAGGTAAATTAGGTACTAAGCTATTGTTTTCAACTACTTGTCAACTAGAAACTGATGAGCAAACTGAGGTGGTTAATTAAACTCTTTCTACTCTTTTGGGTGCTATTGTTCGAACGAATTTGAAAACATGAGAAGATTGTTTACCATATGTCGAGTTTACACATAATAGGAGTGTTCATTTTGCTACTAGTTACTCTCTATTTGAAATTGTATATGGTTTTAATCTGTTGACTCCTTTGGATTTGGTATCTATGCTAGACAATGACTATGCTAGCTTAGATGGTAAACGCAAGGCTGACATGGTAAAAAAACTGAATGAGAAGGTGCAGCAACATATTGAAAAATGAACAAAGCAATAAAGAAGGTGGTGTTTGAACCTGGTGATTGGGTTTGGGTGCATATGTGTAAAGAATAGTTCCTAGCTTAGAGGTGTTCAAAGCTATAACCTCAAGGAGATGGTCCATTTCAAATTGTAACACAAATTAATGACAATGCTTAAAAGTCGGGCCTTCCAAGTGAGTATAATGTGAGTGCAACATTTAATGTTTCTAATCTTTCCCCTTTTTGATGTAGGTGATGATTTGAGGACAAATCCTTTCAAGGAGAAGGGAAATGATGAGAACCTTAGTGATGATGGGTGGAAGGCTTCAGGAGATGCAAGAGGTCCATTGCATATTTTAGAAGGCTTAATAACACGAGTTAGAGACAAAAAGATGAGAGGGGCACTAAATGGGCTTTGATTAAGGACATTCAGACCAACCAAGCTTTAAATGGTCTGAATTCAAACTTGAAAGAGAGTACAGGCCTTATTAATATGATTAAAGTACCTCAAGGGTTAGGGCTAAGTAATAGCATTCACTCTTAAATAGGAGTTTGTTGTTTATGCTAGAATTTCTCTCTAAATAAGAGTTTCTCTTGAATAAGAATTTGTCCTAATTAGGAATTTGTGCTTCTTTAGGATTGTCATCTTATCCTAGAAATAGGTACCTCCTTGTAAGCTCTAGAACATCAGACAATTTTGAGGGAAATAGAAAGCAAGGGTTTTCTCCCTCAATTCTTTTGAGAGCTAAAGAACTTATTAAGAGATAAATCTTCTTATAGCATTCAACCCAACATATCACTCCCAATTCCTTTCTTTTTTGGAGTGTTGTGTCCATATCCTTCTTAAATACCCAAAATTCGTGTTCCTATGAATGTTGAGCCTAGGGTTTATGTTATTAAAGTCTGATTTAGCTTTCCTAACTATTCTTTGATTCCTTATGTGTGTTGGGTCCCTAAGCCACGTCTTTTTGGGGTTTTTTGCATCACAACTCATTCACGCAAAGTGATCATGAAAATTACTTTTATCCCCGTGAAACTCATTATATTTATTGTAGCAAGTGATTATAGCACCTTTGGTAGTAGTAATCCATTGAACAATGGAGTCTTTGATAATGACTAGCATTTCTTATAAGTATTTTCAGTTTAATTTCTGAATAATAAGACCGTCCCTTCATTTATTCCTAATAAAGTTCCACTGTTTGTTGCAATAACTCATTCACATAAAATGAACTTGAATTTAGCTTATGCGCCTACAACAGGGACTATATGCATGGCAACAAGCACATTTATACTCTTTTAGAGCTATGAATCCATTGAAATCCATGGAACTAAAGAGTCTTCCAAAATGATTAGATTTCTTTACAAGTAATATTGGTTAAATTGCAGAATAAGAAGAATGTCTCTTCATATCTTCTTAAGAAGGCTCCACCTTTCGTTGCAACAACCCATTCACACAAAATGACCTTGAAAATAACTTTTGTTCCTATAATAGGCATTATATTAATTGCTACAAGTAATTATGTACAACTTTGGAACTAAGAATACATTGAGTTTCACCAAACAAACGAGTCTTTAATAATGGCTAACATTTCTTACAAGTACTTTTGATTCAATTCTTGAATAATGAGACCACCTTTCTTCATAACATGGCTCCAGTTTTCTTGGCAACAACATATGCATACAAAATGATTTTGAAAATAACTTTTGTCCCTATAACAAGCATTATATTCAATGTAGCAAGTCATTAAATGTCCTTTTGGCATTAGGAATCCATCAAACAAAAAAGTCTTTGATAATGACTAGCATTTCCTACTAGTATTGTTAGTTTAATTACTGAATAATGAGACTATCTTTTCATTTCTTCTTAACAAGGCTCCACCATTTGTTGCAATAACTCATTCACATGAAATGAAATTAAAAGTAGCTTGTGTGCCCACAATAAGGACTATTTGCATGGCAACAAGCACATCCACGCTCCATTGGAACTATGAATCCATTGAAATCCATGGAATGGAGGAGTCTTCTAAAATGATTAGATTTCTTTACCAGTAATTTTGGTTCAACTATAGAATAATAAGAATATTCCTTTATATATTTTGAACAAGGCTCCACCTTTCGTTGCAACAACTCATTTACACAAAATGATCTTGAAATTAACTTTTGTCCCCACAATAGGAATTATATTCATTGCTACAAGTAATTATGTATACCTTTGGAATTCGGAACCCATTGAGTTTCATCAATTAAAGGAGTCTTTAATAATGGCTAACATT
>JAHOYR010000002.1:8256881-8267952 GCA_023213295.1 Bruguiera hainesii | reverse complement strand
GGGAGTGTAGATGTGTTTGTTGCCATGAACATTGTGACAGCTGTGGGCACACAAGCTATTTTCAAGAACATTAAGTGTGAATGAGTTATTGTAATAAAGGTGGACCCTTGTTACGAAGAAATGAAGACACGGTGTCATTATTTGGTAATTATACCAAAAATAGTTGTAAGAAATGCTAGCCTTCAACAAAGACTCCTTGTTGAATGAAATTCAATGCATTCCCAATTCCTAAGGGAGTGTAGATGTGTTTCTTGCCATCAATATTGTGCTTGTTGTGGGCACACAAGCTATTTTCAAGGTGATTCAGTGTGAATGAGTTATTGCAACAAAGGGTGGAGACTTCTTTGGAAGAAATGAAGAGACGGTCTCATTGTTCAATAAATATACCAAAAATATTGGTAAGAAATGCTAGTCTTTAACAAAAACTCCTTGTTGAATTGAATTTAACGCATTCCTAGTTCCCAAGGGAGTGTATATGTGTTTCTTGCCATGAATATTGTGGCTGTTGTGGGCATACAAGCTATTTTCAAGTTCATTAAGTGTGAATGAGTTATTGCAACAAAAGGTGGACCCTTGTTACGAAGAAATCAAGACACGGTGTCATTATTCAGTAATTATACCAAAAATAGTTGTATGAAATGCTAGTCTTTAACAAGGACTCCTTGTTGAATGAAATTCAACGCATTCCAGGCTTTAAGGGAGAGTAGATGTGTTTGTTGCCATGAATATTGTGCTTGTTATGGGCATACAAGCTGTTTTCAAGTTCATTAACTATGAATGAGTTATTGTAACAAAAGGTGGATCCTTTATAGGAAGAAATGAAGACATGGTGTCATTATTCAGAAATTATACCAAAAATACTTGTAAGAAATGCTAGTCTTCAATAGAGACCAATTGTTGAATGAAATTCAACGCATTCAAGTTCCCAAGGGAGTGTAGATGTGTTTCTTGCCATGAATATTGTGCATGTTATGGGCACATAAGCTATTTTCAACTTCATTAAGTGTGAATGAGTTATTGTAACAAAAGGTGGAGCCTTCTTAGCAAGAAATGAAGACACGGGGTCATTATTCAGCAATTATATTGAAAATACTCGTAAGAAATGCTAGTCTCCAACAAAGACTCCTTGTTGAATGAAATTCAACACATTACAGGTTCCAAGGGAGTGTAGATGTGTTTATTGCCATGAATATTATGCCTATTGTGGGCACACAAGGTATTTTCAAGTTTAGTAAGTGTGAATGAGTTATTGAAACAAAGGGTGGAGGCTTCTTTGGAAGAAATTAAGAGACGGTCTCATTATTCAATAAATATACTAAAAATACATGTAAGAAATGCTAGTCATCATCAAAGACCCCTTCATGAATGAAATGCTTAGGATTCCTTATTCTAAGCGATTTTAAATGTATTTGTTGCCATGAATATAGTGCTTGTTGTGGGCACACAACCAATTGTCAAGATCATTATGTTTGAATGAGTTATTGTAACAAAAGGTGGCGACTTCTTAGCAAGAAATGAAAAGACGATCTTATTATTCAGAAAATATGCTGAAAATACTTGTAAGAAATGGTAGTCTCCAACAAGGACTCCTTGTTGAATTGAATTCAATACATTCCAAGTTCCTAAGGGAGTCTAGATGTGTTTCTTGCTAGGAATATTGTGCTTAATGTGGGCACACAAGCTATTCTCAATTTCATTAAGTGTGAATGAGTTATTGGAACAAATGGTGGAGCCCTCTTAGGAAGAAATGAAGACATAGTGTCATTATTCAGCAATTATACCAAAAATACTAGTAAGAAATGCTAGTCTCCAACAAAGACTCCTTGTTGAATGAAATTCAACACATTTCAGGTTCCAAGGGAGTGTAGATGTGTTTGTTACCATGAATATTGTACTTGTTGTGGGCACACAAGGTATTTTCAAGTTCATTAAGTGTGAATGAGTTATTGAAACAAAGGGTGGAGGCTTCTTTGGAAGAAATTAAGAGACGGTCTCATTATTTAGTAAATATACCAAAATACTTGTAACAAATGCTAGCCTTCAGCAAAGACTCCTTCTTTAATTGAATTCAATGCATTCCTAGTTCCTAAGGGAGTGTATATGCGTTTCTTGGCATGAATATTGTGCCTGTTGTATGCACACAAGCTATTTTCAAGTTCATTAATTATGAATGAGTTATTGTAACAAAAGGAGGACCCTTGTTCCGAAGAAATAAAGACACGGTGTCATTATTCAGTAATTATACAAAAATAGTTGTAAGAAATGCAAGTCTTTAACAAAGACTCTTTGATGAATGAAATTCAACGCATTCTAGGTTCCAAGGGAGTGTAGATGTGTTTGGTGCCATGAATATTGTGCTTGTTGTGGACACACAAGCTATTTTCAAGATCATTATGTGTGAATGAGTTATTTAAACAAAGGGTGGAGGCTTCTTAGGAAGAAATGAAGAGATGGTCTCATTATTCAGTAAATATACTGAAAATACTTGTAAGAAATGCTACTCTTCAATAAAGACTCCTTGTTGAATTGTATTCAATGCATTCCTAGTTCCCAAGGGTGTGTAGATGCGTTTCCTGGCATGAATATTGTGCCTGTTGTGTGCATATAAACTATTTTCAAGTTCACTAAGTGTGAATGAGTTATTGCAACAAAAGGTGGTGCCTACACAAGAAGAAATGAAGACACAATGTCATTACTTAGGAATTATACCAAAAATTGTAAGAAGTGCTAGCCTTCAACAAAGACTCGTTGTTGAATGAAATTTAATGCATTCTAGGCTCCAAGGGAGTGTAGATATGTTTGTTGCCATGGATATTGTGCCTGTTGTGGGCTTAAAAACTATTTTTAAGATCATTAAATGTGGAAGCGTTATTGCAACAAAAGGTGGAGGCTTCTTAGGAAGAAATAAAGAGACGGTCTCATTTTTAGTAAATATATTGAAAATACTTGTAAGAAATGGTAGTCGCCAACAAAGACTCCTTGTTGAATCAAATTCAACACATTCCATGTTCCAAGGGAGTGTAGATGTGTTTGCTGCCATGAATATTGTGCCTATTGTGGGCACACAAGCTATTTTCAAGTTCTTTAAGTGTGAATGAGTTATTGCAAGAGAAGGTGGAGCCTTCATAGGATGAAATGAAGACACGGTGTCATTATTCAGTAATTATACTAAAAATACTTGTAAGAAATACTAGTCTTCAACAAAGACTCCTTGTTGAATGAAATTCAACGCATTATGGGTTCCAAGTGAATGTAGATGTGTTTATTGCCATGAATATTGTGCCTGTTATGGGCACATAAGCTATTTTCAAGTTCATTAAGTGTGAATGAGTTATTGCAACAAAGATGGAGCCTTCATAAGAAGAAATGAAGACATGGTGACTTTTTTCAGAAATTATACCCAAAATACTTGTAAGAAATGCTATTCTTCAATAAAGACTCCTTGAATGAAATTCAATGCACTCCAAGTTCCGAGGGAGTGTGGATGTATTTGTTGCCATGAATACTTTGCTTGTTATGGGGACACAAGCTCTTTTCAAGATCATTAAGTGTGAATGAGTTATTGCAACAAAGAGTGCAAGCTTCTTAGGAAGAAATGAGGAGATGGTCCCATTATTCAAAGAATATACCAAAAATACTTGTACAAAATTCTAGTCTTCAACAAAGACTCCTTGTTGAATTGAATTCAATGCATTCCAGGTTCAAAGGGAGTGCAGATGTGTTTGTTGCCATGAATATTATGCCAATTGTGGGCACACAGGCTATTTTCAAGTTAATTAAGTGTGAATGAGTTATTGCAACAAAAGTTAGAGCCTTGCTAGGAAGAAATGAAGAGACGGTCTCATTATTCAGTAAATATACCATACATGTAAGAAATGCTAGTGTAAAACAAAGACTCCTTGTTGAATGAAATTCAACACATTTTAGGTTCCAAAAGGGTGTAGATGTGCTTGTTGCCATGAATATTGTGCCTTTTGTGGGCATTAAAGCTATTTTCAAGATCATTAACTGTGAATGAGTCATTCCAACAAAAGGTGGAGCTTGTTAGGATGAAATGATGAGACAATCTCATTATTTAGTAATTGTACTCAAAATGCCTGTAAGAAATGTTAGTCATCATTAAAAACTCCTTTTTTAATGAAATTCATAGGATTCCTTGTTCCGAGGGAGTATAAATGTGTTTATTGCCATGAATATAGTGCCTTTTATGGGCACACAAGCTATTGTCAAGATCATTACATTTGAATGAGTTACTGCAACAGAAGGTGGAGACTTCTTAGGAAGAAATGAAGAGACGGTCTCATTATTCAGAAAATATACCGAAAATATATGTAAGAAATGGTAGTATTCAACAAGGACTATGTGTTGAATTGAATTCAACACATTCCAAGTTCCTAAGGAAGTGTAGATGTGTTTGTTGCCATGAATATTGTGCCTGTTATGGGCACACAAACTGTTTTCAAGTTCATTAAGTGTGAATGAGCTATTCCAACAAAAGTTGGAGCCTTCATAGGAAGAAATGAAGACACAGTTTACTTAATCAGAAATTATACCGAAAATACCTGTAAGAAATGTTACAACAAAGACTCCTTGTTGAATTAATTCAATGCATTCTAGGTTCTAAGGGAGTGTAGATGTATTTGTTGCCATGAATATTGTGACTATTGTGGGCATACAGGCTATTTTCAAGTTAATTCAGTGTGAATGAGTTATTGCAACAAAAGGTAGAGCCTTGCTAGGAAGAAATGAAGAGACGGTCTCATTATTCAGCAAATATGCCAAAAATAAATGTAAGAAATGCTACTCTCCAACAAAGACTCCTTGTTGAATGAATTCAACGCATTCCAGGTTCCAAGGGAGTGTAGATGTGTTTGTTGCTATGAATATTGTGCCTGTTGTGGGCACACAAGCTATTTTCAAGTTAATTAAGTGTGAATGAGTTATTACAGCAAAAGGTGGAGCCCTGCTAGGAAGAAATGAAGAGACAGTCTCATTATTCAGGAAATATACCAAAAATACATGTAAGAAATGCTAATGTCCAACAAAGACTCCTTGTTGAATGAAATTGAACACATTCCAAGTTCCAAAGGTGTGTAGATGTGTTTGTTGCCATGAATATTGTGCCTGTTGTGGGCACACAAGTTATTTTCAAGTTCATTAAATGTCAATGAGTTATTGCAACAAAAGGTGGAGCCTTCATAAGAGGAAATGAAGACACGATGTCATTATTCACTAATTATACCAAAATTACTTGTAAAAAATGCGAGTTTTCAAGAAATACTCCTTGTTGAATGAAATTTAACACATTCTATGTTCCAAGGGAGTGTAGATGTGTTTCTTGCCTCAAATATTGTGCTTGTTGTGGGCACACAAGCTATTTTCAAGTTCCTTAAGTGTGAAAGAATTATTGCAACAAAAGGTGGAGCCCTCATAGGAGGAAATGAAGACACGGTGTCATTATTCAGAAATTATATGAAAATACTTGTAAGAAAGGCTATTCTTCAACAAAGACTCCTTGTTGAATGAAATTCAATGCATTCTAGGTTCCAAGGGAGTGTACATGTGTTTGTTGTCATGAATATTTTGCCTGTTATAGGCACACAATCTATTTTCAATGTCATTAAGTGTGAATGAGTTATTGCAACAAGGAGTGTTTGATGATGACTAGCATTTTTCACAAGCATTTTCGGTCAAATTACTGAATAATGAAATCATCTCTTCATTTCTTCCTAACAAGGATCCACCTTTTGTTGCAATAACTCATTCACATTTAATGATCTTGAAAATAGCTTATGTGCCCACAACAGACACTATATTCATGTTAACAAGCACATCTATACTCCCTTTGAACTAGGAATTTGATGAATTTCATTAAATAGGGAGTCATTGATAATGACTAGCATTTCTTTCAGGTTTTTTTGTTATAATTACTAAATAATGAGGTTATCTCTTCATTTATTCCCAACAAGGGTCCACCTTTTGTTGCAATAACTCATTCATACTTAATGATCTTGAAAATAGCTTGTGTGCCCACAATAGATGCTATACTCATGGCAACAAGCACATCTGTACTCCCTCATAACAAGAAATCCATTGAATTTCATTAAACAAGGAGTGTTTGATGATGACCATTTTTTACAAGCTTTTTCGGTCAAATTACTGAATAATGAAACCGTCTCTTCATTTCTTCCTAAAAAGGCTCCACCTTTTGTTAGAATAACTCATTCACACTTCATGATCTTGACAATAGCTTGTGTGCCCACAATAGACATTATATTCATGGTAACAAGCACATCTGTACTCCTTCGAAACAAGGAATCTGCTGAATTTCATTAAACAAGGAGTGTTTAATGATGACTAGCATTTTTTACAAGCATTTTCGGTCAAATTACTGAATAATGAAATCATCTTTTCATTTCTTCCTAACAAGGATCCACCTTTTGTTGAAATAACCCATTCACACTTAATGATCTTGAAAATAGCTTATGTGCCCACAATAGACACTATATTCATGGCAACAAGCACATCTATACTCCCTTTGAACTAGGAATCTGATGAATTTCATGAAACAAGGAGTCATTGATGATGACTAGCATTTCTTTCAGGTTTTTTTGTTATAATTACTAAATAATGAGGTCGTCTCTTCATTTCTTCCCAACAAGGGTCTACCTTTTGTTGCAATAACTCATTCACACTTAATGATCTTGAAAATAGCTTGTGTGCCCACAATAGACGCTACATTCACAACAACAAGCACATCTATACTTCCTCATAACAAGGAATCCATTGAATTTCATTAAACAAGGAGTGTTTGATGATGACTAACATTTTTTACAAGCTTTTTTGGTCAAATTACTAAATAATGAAACCGTGTCTTCAATTCTTCCAAACAAGGATCCACCTTTTGTTGTAATAACCCATTCACACTTGTGTGCCCATAACAGACACTATATTTATGGGAACAAGCACATCTATACTTCCTTTGAATGAGGAGTTCGATAAATTTCATTAAACGAGTCATTGATTATAGCTAGCATTTCTTTCAAGTTTTTTTTTGTTATAATTACTGAATAATGAGGCTGTCTCTTCATTTCTTCCTAATAAGGCTCCACCTTTTGTTGCAATAAATCGTTCATGCTTAATGATCTTGAAAATAACTTGTGTGCCCATAACATATGCTATATTCATGGCAACAAGCACATTTGTACTCCCTTGGAACAAGGAATCCATTGAATTTCATTAAATAAGGAGTGTTTGATGATGACTAGCATTTTTTACAAACATTTTCAGTCAAATTACTGAATAATGAAACCGTCTCTTCATTTCTTTCTAATAAGGATCCACCTTTTGTTGTAATAACCCATTCACACTTGTATGCCCACAACAGACACTATATTCAAGACAACAAGCACATCTACACTTCTTTTGAACTAGGAATTCGATGAATTTCATTAAACAAGGAGTCATTGATGATGACTAGCATTTCTTTCAGGTTTTTTTGTTATAATTACTGAGTAATGAGGCCGTCTCTTTATTTCTTCCAAACAAGGCTCCACCTTTTGTTGCAATAACTCATTTACACTTAATGATCTTAAAAATAGCTTGTGTGCCTATAACAGGCACTGTATTCAGGGCAACAAGCACATCTATAATCCCTTGGAATAGGGAATCCGTTGAATTTCATTAAACCAAGAGTCATTGATGATGACTAGCATTTCTTTTAACTATTTTTGGTATAATTATTGAATAATGAGACCATCTCATCATTTCTTCCTAACAATGCTCCACCTTTTGTTATAATAACTTATTCACACTAAAAGATTTCTTTTAACTATTTTTGGTATAATTACTAAATAATGAGATCATCTCATCATTTCTTCCTAACAATGCTCCACCTTTTGTTATAATAACTTTTTCACACTGAAAGATTTCTTTTAACTATTTTTGGTATAATTACTGAATAATGAGACCATCTCATCATTTCTTCCTAACAATGCTCCACCTTTTGTTATAATAACTTATTCACACTGAAAGATCTTGAAAATAGCTTGTGTGCCCATAACAAACACTATATTCGTGGCTACAAGCACATCTATACTCCCTTAAAACAAGGAATCCGTTGAATTTCATTAAAAAAGGAGTCTTCAGTGATGACTACCATTTCTTAGAAGTATATTTTACTTAATTATAGACTAACAAGTCCATCTATTGATTTCTTCCAAACAATGCTCCACCTGTTGTTGTAATTAACCATTGACACTTAATGATCATGAAAATACCTTTTGTGCCCACAATAAGGACAAATATTCACGGCAAAAAGCACACCTATTCTTTCTTGGATATAGGAATCCTTTGAATTTCATTAAACAAGGAGTCTTTGGTGATGATTAGCATTTCTCACAAGTATTTTCTACTTAATTCCAAACTAATTAGATCATCTCTTCATTTCTTCCTAAAAAGGCTCCACCTTTTGTTGGAATAATTCATTCACACTTAGTGATCTTGAAAATAACTTATATGCCCATAAGAGGTACTATATTTAGGGCAATAAGCACATCTATAATCCCTGGCAACAAGGAATCTGTAGAATTTCATTGAACAAGGAGTCAGTGATGATGACTAGCATTTCCTTCCACTATTTTTGGTATAATTACTGAATAAGGAGACCATCTCATCATTTCTCCCTAACAAGGCTCCATCTTTTGTTGCAATAACTTATTCACACTGAATGATCTTGAAAATAGCTTGTGTGCCCACAATAAACACTATATTCATGGAAACAAGCACATCTTTACTCCCTTTGAACTAGGAATCTGATGAATTTCTGTAAATAAAGAGTCTTTGGTGATCATTAGCATTTCTTACAAGTATTTTCTACTTAATTCTAGACTAACGAGACTATCTCTTTATTTCTTCCTAACAAGACTACACTTTTTGTTGCAATAACTCATTCACACTTAATAATCTTGAATATAGCTTGTGTGCCCACTACAGGGACTATATTGATGGAAACAAGCACATCTTTACTCTCCTAGATTAGGGAATTTGTTGAATTTCATTAAACAAGTTTTTGGTGACGACTACCATTTCTTTCAAGTATATTCTACTTAATTACAGACTAATGAGACTATCACTTGATTTTTTCTTAACAATGCTCCACTTTTTGTTGTAATTACCCATTCACACTTAATGATCTTGAAAATACTTTTTATGCCCACAACAGGGACTAATATTCATGGCAACAAGCTCACCTATTCTCCCTTGGTTTTAGGAATCCGTTGAATTTCATTAAACAAGGAGTTTTTGATGATGACTACCATTTTTGGTACAATTACTAAATAATAAAACTGTCTCTTCATTTCTTCCTAACAAAGCTCCACCTTTTGTTGTAATAACTCATTCACACATAATGATCTTCAAAATAGCTTGTGTGCCCAAAACAGACACTATATTCGTGGCTAAAAGCACGTCTATACTCCTTTGGAACAAGGAATTTGTTGAATTTCATTGAACAAGGCATCTTTGATGATGACTAGCTTTTCTCTTAACTACTTTTGGTAGAATTACTGAATAATGAGATTGTCTCTTCATTTGTTTCTAACAAGGCCCCACCTTTTGATGAAATAACCCATTCACACTTAATGATCTTGAAAATAGCTTATGTGCCCACAACAGGCACAATATTCATGACAATAAGTACATCTATACTCCTTTCGAACAAGGAATCCATTGAATTTCATTAAACAAGGAGTCTTTGGCGATGACTACCATTTCTTACAATTACATTTTACTTAATAACAAACTAATGAGACTATCACTTGACTTCTTCCTGACAATGCTCAACTTTTTGTTGTAATTACCCATTCACACCTAATGATCTTGAAAATTCCTTTTGTGCCCACAACAAGAAGAAATAATCATGGCAAAAAGCACACCTATTATCCCTTGGATATAAGAATCCATTGAATTTCAGTAAACAAGGAGTCTTGGTGATGACTAGCATTTCTTTCAAGTATTTTTGGTATAATTACTGAATAAAGTGATCGTCTTTTCATTTCTTCCTAAAAGGGCTGCACCTTTTGTTGCATTAATGCATTCACTTTTAATGATCTTAAAAATAGCTTATATGCCCATAACAGGCACTATATTCATGGCACCAAGCACATCTATACTCCCTTGCAACAAGGAATCCATTGAATTTCATTAAATGAGAAGTCGTTGATGATGACTAGCATTTCTTTGAAGTATTTTTGGTTTCATTACTAAATAATGAGACTGTCTCTTCATTTCTTCCAAATAAGGCTCCACCATTTGTTGCAATAACTCATTCACACTGAGAGATCTTGAAAATAGCTAATATGCCCACAATAGGCATTATATTCATGAAAATAAGCACATCTATACTCCCTTGGAACAAGGAATCCATTGAATTTCATTAAAAAAGGGGTCGTTGATGATGACTAGCATTTCTTTCAAGTATTTTTGGTTTAATTATTGAATAATGAAATTGCCTTTTCATTTCTTCCTAACAAGGCTCCACCTTTTGTTGCAATAGCTCATTCACACTCAGTGATCTTGAAAATAAGTTGTCTGCCCATAATAGGCACTATATTCATGGCAACAAGCACATCGATACTCCCTTGGAACAAGGAATCCAATGAAGTTCTCTAATCTTTGAGGATGACTAGCATTTCATTCAAGTATTTTTGGTTTAATTATGTAATAATGAGACCGTCTCTTCATTTCTTCCTAATAACACTCCAACTTTTGTTTCAATAACTCATTCACACTTAATGATCTTGAAAATAGTTTGTGTGCCCGTAACAGGCACTATATTCATGACAACAAGCACATCTATATTCCCTGCGAACAAGGAATCCTTTGAATTTCATTAAACGAGAAGTAGTTGATGATGACTAACATTTCTTTCAAATACTTTTGGTTTAATTACTAAATAATGAGATTGTCTCTTTATTTTTTCCTTACAACTATTCAACTTTTGTGGCAATAACTCATTCACACTTAATGATCTTGAAAATAGCTTGTGTGCCCACAACAGGCACTATATTCA
>JAHOYR010000002.1:8241634-8256781 GCA_023213295.1 Bruguiera hainesii | reverse complement strand
ATTTCTAGTCCCAAGGGTGTATATATGTGGTTGTTGTAGTGAATATAGTGAATGATGCGGTCATACAAGCTGTTTTTAAGATCTTTAAGTGTGAATGAGTCATTATAACGAAAAGTGGAGCCTTGTTAGGAAGAAAACAAGAGACGATCTCATTTTTGTGTAATTAAGCATCAAATACTTGTGAGAAATGCTAGAAATCGTCAAAGACTCTTTGTTTAATGAAATTCTACATATTCTTAGTACCAAGAGAGTATAGATGAGGTTCTTGCACTGAATTTAGTGAATGATGCGGTCATCCATGCTGTTTTCAAGATCTTTATGTGTGAATGAATCATTAAAATGAAAAGTGGAGCCTTGTTAGGAAGAAATGAAGTGGCGGTCTCATTTTTGAGTAATTAAGAATCAAATACTTGTGAGAAATGCTAGAAATCATCAAAGATTCTTTGTTTAATGCAATTCAACATATTCCTAGTCCTAAGAGAGTATAGATGTGGTTGTTGCAGTCAATATAGTGAATGATGCGGTCATCCAAGCTGTTTTCTAGATCTTAAAGTGTGAATGAGTCATTACACCGAAAAGTGGAGCCTTGTTAGGAACGAAAGAGGAGACAGTCTCATTTTTGAGTAATGAAGCATCAAAAACTCTTTGTTTAATGCAATTGAACAGATTCCTAGTCCCAACGGTGTATATATGTTGTTGTTGCAGTGAATATTGTGAATGATGTGGTCATATAAGCTGTTTTCAAGATCCTTAAGTGTGAATGAGTTATTACAATGAAAAGTGCAGCCTTGCTAAGAAGAAATGAAGAGACAGTCCAATTTTTGAGTAATTAAGCATCAAATACTTGCGAGAAATGCTAGAAATCATCAAAGACTCTTTGTTTAATGCAATTCAACAGATTCCTAGTCCCAAGGGTGTATATATGTGGTTGTTAATGTGAATATAGAGAATGATGCGGTCATTCGAGCTGTTTTTAAGATCTTTAAGTGTGAATGAGTCATTACAACAAAAAGTGGACCCTTGTTAGGATGAAATTAAGAGATGGGCTCATTTTTGAGTAATTAAGCATTAATTTGATGCAGAAAATTCCAAAAAGATGTGGCTTAGGGACCCATTACACACAATGAATCAAAGAATAACCAGGAAAGCTAAATCAGTATTTAATAACACAAACCCTAGACCCAATATTCAAAGGAATACGAACCTAGGGTATTCAAGATGGATATGGACGCCACTCTCCAGAAAAGAAAGGAATTGGGAGTGATAAGTCGATTTGAACGCCACAAGAAGAATTACCTCTTGATAAGTTCTTAGTTCTTAAAAGAACCTAGGGAGAAAAACCCTTGCTTTCTATTTCACTCAAAGTTGTCTCTTTTTTCCAAAGCTTAGAAGGGATGCCTATTTATAGGCTAAGATAGCAACCCTAAAGAGGCACAAATTCCTACTTAGGACAATTCCTTATTTAGTAGGAATTCCTATCTAGGTACAAATTATTATACAGAAAATAAACTCCTAATTTGGAGTGACTACTATTACCTATTCTTACTCCAATGATATTAATAAGGCCTGGACTCTCTTCCAAGCTTGAATTCGCACCATTTGAAGCTTGGTTGGCCTGAACGTCCTTAATCAGCCCATTTAGTTCTTCTTTCATCTTTCTAACTCTAGTTTGTGTTATTACGCCTCTTGGAATGTGTAATGGCCTTCTTGCATCCTTTGAAGCCTTCCACCCTTCATCTCTACGATTCTCATCATTCCCCCTTTCCTCGAAAAGATTCATCCTTGAATCATCACCTTGTTTATACTTGATGATGTAGGGAAAGGTCTGAATGAATTTGATCCACTTGGCATGCCTTCTATTCAACTTTCCTCGTACAAGTAGGATAGGAACTGCACAATGACTCAAGCTTTCCCTCACATATCCTTTGAAAAAAAGTTCTTTAACCTATCTTTTATGCTCCTTTGTCTCCTCAGGATTACTCTTATATGCTGGCCAGTTTGGGATGGATGCACCAAGGATGAAAACAATTTGATTCTTAATTCCTCTCTTAGGTAGCAATCCACTTGGGACATCATCATGGAATTCATCTTCAAATTCCTGCAATAGAACAATAACACTAGGCAAAGATGGTTCAAGCTTGTTAGTGTTAAAATAAGTCTCCTTGTACAAAAGTATGATCATAGGCACAGAATTCTCTTTTGACATCATTCTCTTTTGCATAGAAACTTTCTGTTTTCTTCTCTTTCTTTTGTGTCATCACGTTTTCTCCTCTCATTTCTCTTTTATCAATCTTTCTTTTCTATTCACTCTCATTTTTAATCCTTAATTGATCCTCATAAGCTTGTTGAGGTGATCATGGTACAAGAGTGATGGGTTTTTCATTCATTACAAAGGAATATCAATTCTTAAAGCCATTATGCATAACTCGCCTCTCAAATTGCCATGGTCTTCCTAATATATAATATGGCCCACATGTATAGGTACAACATCACATAAAACTTCATCACGATACCTTCTGATATAAAATGATATGAGCACTTGCTTATTTACCTTGACTTCACCACTCTCATTCAACCATTGAAGCTTATATGGCCTAGGATACTTCATAGTAGGTAAATCTAGCTTCTCAACCATAGTTGTGCTAGCAACATTAGTGCAACTCTCACCATTAATAATCATACTACATACCTTATCTTTGATGAGACACCTCATCTGAAAGATATTATCTCGTTGCACCTCATTTTCTTCCTTTACTTGCACATTCAATGCTTGCCTTGTAACAAGAGCTACTCCATTAACTGGATACTCCTCTCCATCACTTTCACCCTCTAATGATGGCATAGATTCATCATCTGATTCACTTTCAATTTCAACATCACCATTACTTCTCAAGATCATTGCACGCTTATTTGGACAATGAGATGCAATGTGACCCCTACCCAAACACTTAAAACATTTAACATCTCTATTTCTACTTGGTTGGGGGTCAGAATTACTTGCCTCCTTGCTAGAATCCACATTCTTGTACTTGGATAGCTTGGCTTTGGACTTGTAATTGGCCATCTCGTCCCTTTTACTCCAATTTGGCTTCCAAGATGTGGTAGATCCTGAGTTCTGCCTAAAACGTGTGGAACCCTTTTGTTTGAGTTGCCTTTCAACTTTTATGGCCATGTGCACCATGTCTTCTCATTCCACATTGTGTTGCAATTCAACCACGTTTGCTATTTCCCTATTTAGCTCTTGCATAAATCGAGCCATGGTTGCTTCTCTATCTTTTTCTACATTCGCCCTAATCATGGTAATCTCCATCTCCTTGTGGTAGTCCTCCACACCTTTGGTGCCCTGAGTGAGCCCTTGTAGCCTTTGGTACAGCTCCCTGTAATAGTGATTTGGGACAAACCTTCTCCTCATGATAGCCTTCATCTCCTCCCATGTATTAATAGGCCACTCACAATTCCTTCTCTTAGTCAAAACAAGTTAATCCCACTAAATAATAGCATAATCAGTGAATTCAACTATAGCAAGCTTTACCTTTTTCTCCTCGGAATAGTTGTGGTAGTTAACCAATTCAACCTTATTCTCCCATTCTAGGTATGCATCAGGATCATTCTTACCCTGGAATGGAGGAATTGTCATTTTAATACGGCCCAAATCATGGTCATAGGTGCCTTGCCTCCCAAATTCTCTTTAATCCCCTTTATTGTTAGCAGTTCTGACCACAGTAGTTTGATCATCAAATTCATCATCTTCATGCTCATAGGCACATCTCAACTGCCTTCTTGCTTTAGGAGCCTTATATTCCCCATGTCTCCTTTGCAACTCAGCTACAGTATTAGATTGCTCCTCCATCCTCTCCCTCATATCGTCAAATCTGGTATTCATTTGCTCAAATTGTTGTTGCATAGCTTTGATCATGAAGGACACATCACCAGCTCCCTCCTGAGCTGCACCTTTGTCTTTGGATGTCATAGTATTACTTCTACACAAAATAATAAGATACCTCACAAAGCACTCCCTCACGTGTTTCACTCAAAAGAGGGTGTCACACTCCCTCGTGTTTACACTCTTTATGGCTTCTTCTTTATATGATCTTTCACTCTTGCCTTTTACCACTCGGATTTCTCCTTTTAGCTCTATAAAGAACTAAACAAAGTAAATCAAGAGTATTGATTTTGCACAGAATAAGATAAATGGCGTAGAATTGAACAAATTAGAGAACAAGGAATCAAAAAAAACTAAAAAGGATATCAAGGCAAACGAATTTAATGAACTAAACTCACAAAAATCAAGATAGGGGTAGTTAAATTTAGAGGACAAACGAGGGTAACAAGACAGGAAAATAGATGGCAGAATTGGAGTTGATCAAGAAAACTTTGATATTATTGTGGCCAATAGGACCAAACTAATGAGGAAAACCCCAAAAAGATGTGGCTTAGGGACCCAACGCACACAATGAATCAAAGAACAACTAGGAAAGCTAAATCAGAATTTAATAACAAAAACCCGAGACCTCATATTTGAAGGAACACGAACCTAGGGTATTCAAGATGGATATGGACGCCACACTCCAAAAAAGAAAGGAATTGAGAGTTATAAGTTAATTTGAACGCCACAAGAAGAATTGCCTCTTGATAAATTCTTTAGTTCTTAAAAGAACCGAGGGAGAAAAACCCTTGCTGTTTTCAAGATCTTTTAGTGTGAAGGAGTCATTACAGCGAAAAGTGGAACCTTGTTAGGAAGAAATGAAGAGACAGCCTCATTTTTAAGTAATTAAGTATCAAATACTTGTGAGAAATGCGAGAAATCATCAAAGACTCTTTGTTTAATGCAATTCAACAGATTCCTACTTCCAAGGGTGTATATATGTGATTGTTGCAGCGAATATAGTGAATGATGCGGTCATACAAGATGTTTTCAAGATCTTTAAGAGTGAAGGAGTCATTACAACAAAAAGTGGAGCCTTGTTAGGAAGAAATGAGGAGACGGTCTCTTTTTTGAGTAATTAAGCATCACATACTTGTGAGAAATGCTAGAAATCATCAAAGACTCTTTGTTTAATGCAATTATAAATATTCTTAGACCCAAGAGAGTATAGATGCGGTTCTTGCACTGAATTTAGTGAATGATGTGGTCAAACAAGCAGTTTTCAAGATCATTAAGTGTGAATGAGTCATTATAATGAAAACTAGAGCCTTGTTAGGAAGAAATAAAGAGACGGTCTCATTTTTGAGTAATTAAGCATCAAATACTTCTAAGAAATGCTAGAAATCAACAAAGACTCTTTGTTTAATGCAATTCAACAGATTCCTTGTCCCAAGGGTGTATATATGTGCTTGTTGGAGAGAAAATTGTGAATGATGCGGTCATACAAGCTGTTTTCAAGATCTTTAAGTGTGAATGAGTCATTACAACAAAAAGTGGAGCCTTGTTGATATGAACTCTGATTATTTGTAAACGGAACCCAACACCAATGTTGGTATAGGATCGTTCTAACAAAGGTTAAGGGATTTTCCAGTTTTGACCCAATGATTATACACAACCAAGAACCAGAACTATAAGATTTAGATGCCACTCCCAACAACAAAATGTTGAAGAAGATAAGTCTATTGAACCAACACACTCAAGTATGAAAGCTCAGAATTAGTTCTCAAAGAACTAGAGAAAATAGCTCATACATTCATCATCTGCTATCCTCCCTTGCAGCCACCCTTTTTATATGCTAACCCCCCTAAAACCTTAGCTAATAAGATAGGTTTATTAAGGAAATTCGTCCAATCTGCCAGCTAGCCCTTTTTATATGCTAATAAGATGGGCTTATTAAGGAAATTCGTCCAATCTGCCAGCCACCTCTTCTTATATGTTAATAAGATGGGCTTATTAAGGAATTTCGTCCAACCCACTAAATAATAATAAAAACCCATGAAAATAACTCATTTAAATGCCCAAATATGGGCTCCCAAATCCAACTTCCTTCCCAAGGTCATGGTTCTCGAATTCCTCCACAGATGACACATTTGCAAGCCTTGGCGAAGCCTCCATCATCCTTAACTCGTACTTGGCAATTTCCTGATAGTAAATGTCACACAACAAGTTGTTGAGAGCTTCTTTTATTTTCTTTGACCTTGCCCTTGTCATTGGTCCTCCAAGGTTTTGCAAAGCATCAACTCCCTTGTTGTTTTGAGCTGGTACAATATGGCTTCCATCATTCCCGCTCTCTTCAAAATGATTTGTCCTCAAATCAGCACCCCATAATGTTTTCCAAAAATGACTCAAAAATTTTGCATCATGGTCTGACACAATACTCTTCGACACTGCACATGGACTTATGCTCTCCCTTACATGTCCCTTCTTCATCAACTCATCAACTTGCATCTGAACCTCCTTTATCTCCTGAGGATTACTTCTATGTGCTGGGTTACTTGGAATAGGAGCTCTAGGAATAAGATCAATGTGATTTTCAATCCCTTTCCTTGGTTACAAACCATCTGAGATCTCCTTGGGGAATACATCATTATAATCCTGCAACAAAGATGAAATAGCACTAGGCAAAGATGAATCAAGGTTAGTGTTAGATAAATAAGAATCCTTATAAAGGATCAAGATCATTTATTGCCTAGCTTGGAAGGCAACCCTAACATCTGCTACTTTTGCAAACACACTCACTTGTTTTGTTTCATCTTCACTGTTGTGAACTTGACCACTCTTGTACTTAGCACTCTCAAATGCATTTATCTTCTTTTTCTCTCCCTCACTTTCTTTTCTCTCGACTTTCTCTTTCTTTTTGCTCCTCCTCTTTTGCTCACTTTCATAAAGTCTCACTTGGTCTTCATACACCTGTTTTGGAGTCAATGGAACAAGTGTAAATGATTTTCCATCCATGGTGAAAGAATAGCGGTTCTTGTAACCATCATGCAAGATTTTTCTATCAAATTGCCAAGGACGGCCCAATAACAAATGCCCAGCCTGCATAGGTACAACATCACAAAATAGCTCGTCCTTATATCTACCAATGGAAAATGGAACCACAACTTGTTTAGTCACTTTCACCACTCCACTGTCATTCAACCATTGCAAATTATATGGTCTAGGATGTTTGGTCGTAGGCAAGTTCAATTTTTCCACCAACTCTGTACTTGCTACATTAGTGCAACTACCGCCATCGATGATCAAGCAACAGAGTCTATCTTGAACTAAACATCGAGTATGGAAAATATTTTCCCGCTGCATCTCAACATCCTCCTTCTCCTTAACCTGCACACTAAGGGCTCTCCTTGCTACTAAAAGCCTTCCACCATGCTTTGGATACTCTATCCCTTCATCAACATCACTAGCATCCTCTAGTGGTGGCATTTGGTCTTCATCACCATCACTACCAGACAAATAGTCACCATTCTCCTTAAGGTATATTGTTCTCTTATTAGGACATTGTGAAGCCACATGACCCCTACCCAGACATCTAAAGCATTTAATGTCTTTAGTTTTTCCTTGGGTGCCCTTAAGTTTTTCTTCAAATTTTCCCCTTTCCAGGTTGCCCCCACTAGTCTGGGGTCTATGTGAATTGGTTTTAAGCTTAGAAGTCATCTTCTCTTCCTTCTTCCCCCAGTTTGACTTCCAAATAGATGAACCTAAGTTCTGATTATATCTAGAAGTGCTCCTTCCCTTAAGTTGCCTCTCAACTTTCATGACAATGTGTACCATATCTTCAAGCTCTACATAGTGTTGCAGTTCTACCAGATCAGCTATACTTCTATTCAACCCTTGGAGGAACCTAGCCATGGTTGCCTCCCTATCCTCCATTACATTTGCCCTAACCATAGCAATTTCCATCTCCTTATGGTACTCTTCCACACTCTTGGAACCTTGCATAAGGCTCTACAACTTGTTATACAAATCCCTATAATAAGAGCTGGGAACAAATCTCCTTCTCATCACAATCTTTAACTCATTCCAAGTTTCTATGGTTCTCTCAAAATTTCTTCTCCTGGCGGTAACTTGCTGGTCCCACCATACTACAGCATAATCAGTGAACTCTGCCACAGCTAACTTTACCTTCTTCTCCTCAGAGAAGTTATGGCACTCATATATTAATTCTACCCTTCGTTCCCAATCCAAATAGACATCAGGGTCAGCTTTCCCTTGGAAAGAAGGTATTTTCATTTTAATACTACTAAGATTTTTGTCTACTCCTTCTTCCACTCTATTTCTGTTATCCCAACCTCCATTGTAGCTATCATGAACATTTCCATTGCCTTTTACTCCTCTACCATTCCTATTACCACGTCCTCCTCTAAAACCACCTCTGAAGTTTCTACTAGCATTATCACCATCATCACAATAATCATCACCATCTTCACCAAAGTCACGTTCAAATTGCTCCTTTGTGACCCTCCCAGCTGGCCTCTTCGGGTTGACACTCGATTCCCTTTCTATTTTATCCATCCTGTCTCGAACTTCCCAAAACATTTGGTCAATCCTATCAAACTTCTGCTCTAAGGATTTCATAAGCAATTTGAAATCTAGAACAACTACTTCCTCTTCTCCATGTGGGAAACTGCCTTCTTTGGCATTGGACATTGTGTATACCAGATTGTTAGTAAAGAAAGAATATACCTCACAAAACTCACTCCCTTGCGTGTTTGCTCTCCTCAACCCTCGTGTTTCACACAATGAATTGCAAGACTCTAAGAGCTATTTCAATAGTTCCAAGCAAACTAAATTCAAAACAAACAAAACTTAAATATATATCAATCTTAGACCTACCTCTTCAGAGAAGTGATAGAGCCAAAAATATGGGAAACAAAGCAAACCAAATGACAAGGAATTCAATGGTATGAGCAGTACAATCGGACAACAATCAATTATCAAAAATAATTGAGTAAATGACCAATTGAGCAATGAACCCGTTTCTTTTTTTTATTATTATTTTGGGTTTACTATTGGGTACTTCTGTAGAAGAAACAAATATCAGAAAATAAATCCACGAAATACACGCTTTTGTTTTTCTTTTTGTTTTCTTTTTTGTGTTTTTTTGTTTCTCTTTTTGATTATTCAATCAACAATGAACAATACACGAAAGAGATGATAACAAAAGGATAACTAACCTGAGTTAGAGCCAAAGCTCTGATACCAAATGATATGAACTCCGATTATTTGTAAACGGAACCCAACACCAAAGTTGGTATAAGATTGTTCTAACAAAGGTTAAGGGATTTTGCAGTTCTGACCCAATGATTATACACAACCAAGAAGCAGAACTATAAGATTCATACGCCACTCCCAACAACAAAATGTTGAAGAAGATAAGTCTATTGAACCAACACACTCAAGTATGAAAGCTCAGAATTAGTTCTCAAAGAACCAGAAAAAATAGCTCATACATTCATCATCTGCTGTCCTCCCTTGCAGCCACCCTTTTTATATGCTAAGCCCCCTAAAACCCTAGCTAATAAGATGGGTTTATTAAGGAAATTCGTCCAATCTGCCAGCCAGCCCTTTTTATATGCTAATAAGATGGGCTTATTAAGGAAATTCGTCCAATCTGCCAGCCACCTCTTCTTATATGTTAATAAGATGGGCTTATTAAGGAATTTCATCCAACCCACTAAATAATAATAAAAACCCATGAAAATAACTCATTTAAATGCCCAAACATGGGCTCCCAAATCCAACTTCCTTCCCAAGGTCATGGTTCTCGAATTCCTCCACAAATGACACATTTGCAAGCCTTGGCGAAGCCTCCATCATCCTTAACTTGTACTTGGCAATTTCCTGATAGTAAACGTCGCACAACAAGTTGTTGAGAGCTTCTTTTTTTTTTTCTTTGACCTTGCCCTTGTCATTGGTCCTCCAAGGTTTTGCAAAGCATCAACTCCCTTGTTGTTTTGAGCTAGTACAATATGGCTTCCATCACTTGTTAGGAAGAAATGAAGAGACGATCTCATTTTTGAGTAATTAAGTATCAAATACTTGTGAGAAATGTGAGAAATCATCAAAGACTCTTTGTTTAATGCAATTCAACTGATTCCTACTCCCAAGGGTGTATATATGTGGTTGTTGCAGTGAATATAGTGAATGATGCGGTCATACATGCTGCTTTCAAGATCTTTAAGTGTGAATGAGTCATTACAATGAAAAGTGGAGCCTTGCTAGGAAGAAATGAAGAGACGGTCTCATTTTTGAGTAATTAAGCATCAAATGCATGTGAGAAATACTATAAATCATCAAAGACTCTTATTTAATGCAATTTAACAGATTCCTACACCCAAGGGTGTATATATATGGTTGTTGCAGTCAATATAGTGAATAATGCAGTCATACAAGCTGTTTTCAAGATCTTTAAGTGTGAAGGAGTCATTACAATGAAAAGTGGAGCCTTGGTGGGAAGAAATGAAGAGACGGACTCATTTTTAAGTAATTAAGTATCAAATACTTGTGAGAAATGCGAGAAGTCATCAAAGACTCGGTGTTTAATGCAATTCAACATATTCCAAGTCTAAAGAGAGTATAGATGATGTTGTTGCAATGAATTTAGTGAATGATGGGGTCATACATGTTGTTTTCAAGATCATTATGTGTGAATGAGTCATTACAACGATATATGAGGCCTTGTTAGTAAGAAATGAAGAGACGCTCTCTTTTTTGGGTAATTAAGCATCAAATACTTGTGAGAAATGCTATAAATCATCAAAGACTCTTTGTTTAATGCAATTCAGCAGATTCCTACTCCCAAGGGTGTATATATGTGGTTGTTGCAGTGAATATAGTGAATGATGCGGAAATACATGCTGTTTTCAAGATGTTTTAAGTGTGAAGGAGTCATTACAACAAAAAGTTTAGCGTTGTTAGCAAGAAATGAAGAGATGGCCTCATTTTTGAGTAATTAAGTATCAAATACTTGTGAGAAACACGAGAAATCATCAAAGACTCTTTGTTTAATACAATTCAACAGATTCTTACTCTCAAGTGGGTATATATGTAGTTGTTGTAGTGAACATAGTCAATGATGTGGTCATACAAGCTGTTTTCAAGATCTTTAAGTGTGAATGAGTCATTACAACGAAAAATGGAGCCTTGCTAGGAGGAAATGAAGAGACAGTCTCATTTTGGAGTAATTAAGCATCACATACTTGTGAGAAAGGCTGGAAATCATCAAAGACACGTTGTTTAATGCAATTCTACATATTCTTAGTCCCAAGAGAGTATAGATGTGGTTGTTGCACTGAATTTAGTGAAAGATGTCATCAAGCAAGCTGTTTTCAAGATCATTAAGAGTTAATGAGTCATTACAACGAAAGGTGGAGCCTTGTTAGGAAGAAATGAAGAGATGTTCTCATTTTTGTGTAATTAAGCATTAATTGCTTGTGAAAAATACTATAAATCATCAAAGACTCTTTTTTTAATGGAATTCTACATATTCTTAGTCCCAAGAGAGCATAGATGAGGTTGTTGCACTGAATTTAGTGAATGATGTGGTCAAACAAGCTGTTTTCAAGATCATTAAGTGTTAATGAGTCATTACAATGAAAAGTGGAGCCTTGTTAGGAAGAAATAAAGAGACGTTCTCATTTTTGAGTAATTAAGCATCAAACGCTTGTGAGAAATACTAGAAATTATCAAACACTCTTTGTTTCATGCAATTCTACATATTCTTAGTCCCATACAGGAGGTTGTTGCACAGAATTTAGTGAATGATGTGGTCAAACAAGCTGTTTTCAAGATCATTAAGTGTTAATGAGTCATTACATCAAAAAGTGGAGCCTTGTTTGGAAGAAATGAAGAGATGTTCTCATTTTTGAGTAATTAAGCATCAAATGCTTGTGAGAAATACTATAAATCATCAAAGGCTCTTTGTTTAATTCATTTCTACATATTCTTAGTCCCAATAGAGCATACATGAGGTTGTTGCACCGAATTTATTGAATGATCTGGTCAAACAGACTGTTTTCAACATCATTAAGTGTGAATGAGTCATTACAACGAAAAATGGAGCCTTGTTAGGAAGAAATGAGGAGACGATCTCATTTTTGAGTAATTAAGCATCAAATACTTGTGAGAAATGATAGAAATCATCAAAGGCTCTTTCTTTAATGCAATTCAACTGATTCTGACTCCCAAGGGTGTATATATGTGGTTGTTGCAGTGAATATAGTGAATGATGTGGTCATACAAGCTGTTTTCAAGATCTTTAAGTGGGAAGGAGTCATTACAATGAAAAGTGGAGCCTTGTTAGGAAGAAATGAAGAGACGGTCTCATTTTTGAGTAATTAAGCATCAAATGCATGTGAGAAATGATAGAAATCATCAAAGACTCTTTGTTTAATGCAATTCAACAGATTCCTAGTCCCAAGGGTGTATATATGTGGTTGTTGCAGTGAATATTGTGAATGATGCGGTCATACAAGCTGTTTTCAAGATCTTTAAGTGTGAATGTGTCATTACAACGAAAAGTGGAAACTTGTTAGGAAGAAATGAAGAGACGGTCTCATTTTTTAGTAATTAAGCATCAAATATTTGTGAGAAATGCTAGAAATCTTCAAAGACTCATTGTTTAATGCAATTCAACATATTCCTAGCCTCAAGAGCGTATAGATGAGGTTGTTCCTATGAATATATTCAATGACGTGGTCATATAAGCTGTTTTCAACATCTTTAAGTGTGAATGAGTCATTACAACCAAAAGTGGAGCTTTGTTAGGTAGAAATGAAGGGACGGTCTCATTTTTTGAGTAATTAAGCATCAAATACTTGTGAGAAATGCTAGAAATCATCAAAAACTCTTTGTTTAATAGAATTCAACAGATTCCTAGTCCTAAGGGTGTATATATGTGGTTATTGCAGTGAATATAGGGAATGATGTGATCATCCAAGCTGTTTTCAAGATCTTTAAGTGCGAATGAGTCATTACAATGAAAAGTGGAGCCTTGTTGGGAAGAAATGAAGAGATAGTCTCATTTTTGAGTAATTATGCATCAAATGCTTGTGAGAAATGATATAAATCATAAAAAAACTCTTTGTTTAATGCAATTCAACATATTCCTAGTCCTAAGAGAGTTTAGATGTGGTTGTTGCAATGAATGTAGTGAATAATGGGGTCATACAAGCTGTTTTCAAGATCATTACAATGATATGTGGACCCTTGTTTAGAAGAAATGAAGAGACGGTCTCTTTTTTGAGTGATCAAGCATCAAATACTTGTGAGAAATGCTAGAAATCATCAAAGACTCTTTGTTTAATGCAATTCAACAGATTCCTAGTCCCAAAGGTGCATAGGTGTGGTTGTTGCAGAGAATATCATGAATGATGTGGTCATACATGCTGCTTTCAAGATCTTTAAGTGTGAAGGAGTCATTACAACGAAGAGTGGAGCCTTATTAGGAAGAAATGAAGAGACGGTCTCATTTTTGTGTAATTAAGCATGAAATACTTGTGAGAAATGCTAGAAATCATCAAGGACTCTTTGTTCAATGCAATTCTACATATTCTTAGTCCCAAGAGAGTATCGACGAAGTTGTTGCATTGAATTTAGTGAATGATGTGTTCAAACAAGCTGTTTTCAGGATCTTTAAGTGTGAATGAGTCATTACAACGAAAAGTGGAGCCTTGTTAGGAAGAAATGAAGAGACGGTCTCATTTTTGAGTAATTAAGCATCAAATGCTTTTGAGAAATGCTATAAATCATCAAAGACTCTTTGTTTAATGCAATTTAACAGATTCCTAGCCCCAAAGGTGCATAGATGTGGTTGTTGCAGTGAATGTCATGAATGATGTGGTCATACATACTGCTTTCAAGATCTTTAAGTGAGAATGAGTCATTACAACAAAAAGTGGTGCCTGGTTTGGAAGAAATGAAGAGACAGGCTCATATTAAGCATCAAATGCTTCTGAGAAATGCTATAATCATCAAAGACTCTATGTTTAATGCAATTCAAGAGATTCCTAGTCCTAAAGGTGCATAGATGTGGTTGTTGCAGGGAATGTCATGAATGATGTGGTCATACATGCTGCTTTCAAGATCTTTAAGAGTGAATAAGTCATTACAATGAAACACGGAGCCTTGTTTGGAAGAAATGAAGAGACGGTCTCATTTTTGAGTAATGAAGCATCAAATACTTGTGAGAAATACTACAAATCATCAAAGACTCTTTGTTTAATGAAATTCTACATATTCCTAGTCCCAAGAGAGTATAAATGAGGTTGTTCCACTGAATTTAGTGAATGATGTGCACAAACAAGTTGTTTTCAGGATCATTAAGTGTGAATGAGTCATTACAACAAACAGTGGAACCTAGTTAGGAAGAAATGAAGAGCTGGTCTCATTTTTGAGTAATTAAGCATCAAATGCTGGTGAGAAATGCTATAAATCATTAAAAACTCTTTGTTTAATGCAATTCAACATATTCCTAGTCCCAAGAGAGTGTAGATGAGGTTGTTGCAGTGAATATAGGGAATGACGTGGTCCTACAAGCCGTTTTCAAGATCTTTAAGTGTGAATGAGTCATTACAACGAAAAGTGGAGCCTTGTTAGGAAGACATTAAGAGTTGGTCTCATTTTTGAGTAATTAACCATCAAATACTTGTGAGAAATGCTAAATATCATCAAGGACTCTTTTTTTAATGCAATTCTACATATTCCTAGTCCCAAGAGAGTATAGATGAGGTTGTTCAACTAAATTTAGTGAATGATGTGGACAAACAAGCTGTTTTCAAGATCGTTAAGTGTGAATGAGTCATTACAACAAAAAGTGGAGCCTTGTTAGGAGGAAATGAAGAGACGGTCTCAATTTTGAGTAATTAAGCATCAAATACTTGTGAGAAATGGTAGAAATCATCAAAGACACTTTGTTTAATGCAATTGAATAGATTCCTAGTGCCAAGGATGTATATATGTGGTTGTTGCAGTGAATATTGTGAATGATGCGGTCATACAGGCTGTTTTCAAGATCTTTAAGTGTGATGAGTCATCACAATGAAAAATGGAGCCTTGTTAGGAAGAAATGAAAAGTTGGTCTCATTTTTGAGTAATTAAGTTTCAAATACTTGTGAGAAATGCTAGAAATCAACAAAGACTCTTTGTTGAATGCAATTCAACATATTCCTAGTCCCAAGAGTGTATAGATGTGGTTGTTGCAGTGAATATAGTGAATGATG
>JAHOYR010000002.1:8197035-8237548 GCA_023213295.1 Bruguiera hainesii | reverse complement strand
GCATTTGGTTCTTAGGAAGTTTAGCTACATACAAGTAATCATAAAGTTGTTCTAGTTAAAAGATTTAAAAAATTAAATGGAATGCTAATTTAGTTATTGGCCAAGATGATTGAGAGATTAAAGAGATTTGAGATGTTCTCTTATACTCTACTTATCGTGACTGAAAGATAGGAAAAAAATAAGAAATCAATAAAATCTAATTATATCTAAGACATGATAGATTTGCATTTGGACATAAAATGGTAAAGAAGGAGTAGACTCTGAGATATACACCAACTAGATAAATACAAAGATATAAGATTCATTAAAGGCGAAGAAAATATGCCTAATAAAAGGGCATGCCATCTTATAAATCTTAATAGTTTATATTAAATTCACCTAATTCTCATCATAGTTGCACATTTAGATTTAAAATTACATGAAATATACTAAAAAATAGTTCTCTTATGTGGAGAATTAACTAGAACATACGTGCATAAAATGCATGTTAATATTCATTATAATATGTGAAGAGTGAAAACATTACAAACTCTAACATTTCATGTTTTACCTAAAATAATCAATTACTATGTGGTATTGAAATTGCAATATGAAAATTTTATATATGGATTTGTGTTGCTCCATTGTGACTAATATATGCATGTTAAGCATTTAAGTGCTTGACTTGTAATCTATATCTTTATGTTGGCAACATATAAGCAATTATAGATTATATGGAGTTTGTCAAAATTATTGAATAACAAAAGTGAGCTATATGGACAAAATTATCTTTTTTTTAATGATTAAAGTTGATAAATTGTTTAAGGAAAATTCTTGAACAATTTCACTAAAGAAATGTAGCTTCATTGACACTCCTCAATAAAGTCAAAAGATTTAAGCCTTATAATGTATCTGTTGATTTCTTAATTCAAATAGTAAAATAGTAATAGTATCACAATTCAATACAATTAATGATAAACAATATTATAGGTTTGAGTTATACCATAGATTTTTAGGTCAATAAAAGTTTAGATCACATACATGCATAACAAATGCAATGAAAATTGCAATTTACTTTTTATGTCATTAAAAGTGATACAAAAAGAGAAATTATACTTAATGTGGTGCTAAGTTATTATTCAAAATAATAACTTGATTAAGTGCAAAATAGTAGGAGAACTTACTTGTTTGTTTCCTTGTTTGTTTGCTTAATGGTGAGACCCATTTTATGAAAAGTAATAAGCACATGTGTATAGCCTTATGTAAATAAAGGCAATATTTGTTGCATATATTTTAATTGCAACAAGTGATAATGTTTGCTTGAAAATATCTATAAAATATTAAAATTATCATAGATTGTAAGAGTCTTTATATGATCATTTAGTAAAATGGTACCTATTTTAAAAGATCTTGAGCAAAACATTAAACCTAATTATATTGACTCGAAATACAACTCAACAAAAAACATTATAATGTAAATGAAAGTCTTTTATTAAGTCTTTGAAAATTTAGTAAAAACTTATAAATTTGCATTAAGTGCAATGTGTTAATGCTGATATAAAATTGCAATAACAATTAAATATGTAAGTGATACATGCATAATATGTAAATATATTGCTAAAGAAAGTATGCCAATGAGGTTGAAATTGACCCTCTCACATGAGCAATTATCTCTATCTCTTGGGAATGTGTGAAGATGAGACTATTTGAGTGAAAGGAATGATTTAAGGAAATCATACTCAAAATTGCTAGTCACCTTGAAATAATCAAGATGAGGCCTTAAAGATTAAAATGATAAGTAAGGTTAGTATGGATTGCCCACTATCTATATAACTTGTGAAAAGCTAAATGTGAGATCTAAATTTAGAGCTTTGAAAAGTAAGTACATAGAGAACTCATGTTAAATGTTTGAGAGCAACTAGATCAAGATCTATATGGTGAATTATCAAGAAACAAGTAAAAATGGCATACACTCCAAGTAAGAGAAAACTCATTATAACATATGATTCATACCATATGCACTAATTAAACGATCGATAAAAGAAGTAAAAGAATTCATTCCTACTTTTTTATTATATGAGTCCTATAAAGCAATAACAAAGCCTTTTTGTGTACCTTATGTTACTTCCAACTATATTTTAAGGTGTCAATTTAATGATTGCTACTTTAACATGTTATTTACAGTTATGAAAAATCCAACCTCTTCGAAAAAGTCTAGGAAAACAATTGGATTAACACTAATAGTTATAAGTATGGGAGAAAGATTATTGTTATAAGACATTTACCATATGTATTCATTAGCTAGTCAGTTATGTCATTCAATAAGGATTGAATGTAACTATCGATACATGATGAGGAAAAATGTCAAGTTTAGCCTTGAAGGGGTTAAGGTGAATTGTAATTGATGTGACAAAATAAATCTAAAGTACTACTAGACATAGTTATAATTTTTATTTTTTCCTTAATAGTTGTAGCCATTATGTTGTCTTTAACACATGCATAATTTGAGCTCTTAAATGCATGTGTGCTCGCAAATCACATAGCTCATTTACTAAGTATGAAAAAAAAATTAAGGAAATCAAATGGATATATGGTTGAGTAATGGAAACTCATCATGTGCAAATGAAAGATGATGATTTATATGTCTAGGTATCCACCTATGATGGGTTGGTTAGTCTAACTCAATCCAATAAATATAACATAAGTGAGTAAACTAATGGGCAATAATTACATAAAAAAGGGAAGTTGAAAAGTCCTAAATCACTCTTATATAAAAGGCTCCCTATTCGTCTTTAAGGAATTATCATATAAATAAAACAAAAATAAGGAGAGAGAGAGAAAGAATAGTAGAGAGAGAGAGAGGAAGACTAGATTGTTCTCACATCCTCTGTTATTTAGGCTATAAAAAATGAGTGATTTTGTCATGATCTCATTTAGACTATATGATAATTGGGATGATTAAAGGTTTATGGTTCAACCCCAAGATCCTTGACTATAGACAAATTTTTGTTGAAGTATTTTATAGTTTTAGAGTTAAATTTCATATGGAAATTATGAATTTAATTTCCAACACATAGGTATTACATTGGCCCCAAATATAGAGTTTAATGCAATGTTTTATTTTTGTCCTAGTTAATCTTGATTCCACATTAGAAGTATATTGATTTTCTCCAATAACCAAAACTATTGTCAATAAATGTTGCATAGTTGATTCAATCCATAAATCTATTTTCTTCCTTATAAGTTCTAGTCTTAATAAAAATGCTAGTTCTTATAGTTTATATGTTATGATATGAATATACCACACCAATTCATTTTGTATGGATGTTGAGATTCCATTGATACAGGGCCCATTCTAATAAACATATTAGAAGGTCACATTAGCGTGCATTTAGTAGGAATTAAACCTATGAATTTGCTATAAAACAATAAATTAAAAAGACGAAATTAAGTGGCAATTGCTAGTAAGTATTTTGTATTTTATTAATAGGATTTTGTATATGTTTTGGCCATACTTCAATTATGTAGTATGGTGTCTTTTTATAGTGCAAGTTAGGATTACATCATTAATATGGGACATAATCATGCTCTTTTCTCTTTAGAAAGAATTGATCTTGATCGATGAATAATTAGTGAAGAGATTGTAGTTGATGGAAATTAAGCAATTGATGGAGAGATTATAGGTGATGGAGATCGAGTAATTGATGGAGAGATTGTAACTAATGGAGATTGAGCAATTAGTGGCAAGATTGTAGCTAATGGAGATTGAACAATTAGTGGAGAAATTATAGTTAAATCAGGACATATCATCATTTCTTTTGACACTCTTGGCAAGCTAATGTGGAGGAACACATAGTAAGCTTGGATTGTAGAAGTTAAAATCAAGTCGTGGAAAGCCCTTTGGTGAAGATATCAGTTGGTTGATTATTAGTGGAGATGTACTAAACATGCAATTAATTTTTGGTAATCGGTTATCATACAAAGTGGTAATCAATTTTCATGTGCTTGGTTTAAGTATAAAAGATAAGATTCCCTATAAGATAGATGGAAAAGATGCTGTCACACCAAAGAACTAAAGGGCCTTGCCAAAAGACACCAATATCATGTAAAATAGCCTTAATCCGAATGAGTTCAACAATTCTGTTAGCTAAACTTTTGAATTCAGCCTCTATGCTGGATTGAACGACTATTCATTGTTTACAAAAATTCCATGAGATGAGATTGAAGCTAAGGAATATGTTAAAGCCTCCAACTAATTGTTTGATGTCATGGCTCTAGCCCAACTCATATTTGAAAAAGTATAGAGATGGAAATTGCTATTGCGGGTAAAGATGATGCCATGGTGTAGTGTACTATGAACAAAACACAATATGCATTGACAAATTGCCAAGGGACCTTTATGAGTGCATGTATGAACTGACAGGCAATGTTGAAAACAAAGGCAGTGTCGGGCCAAGTAAGAGTAAGATATTGCAATGTTCTTATCGTGCTACGATAAAGTGTCAAATTTGAAAATAGCTCATCACAAGGGATAGATGGAATATCCGAGTTGACAACATAAGGTGTAGTGACAAACTTCACATCTTGCATTTTTGCCCATGCAAGAAAATCCGTTGCATGTTTTGTCTAATTAAGAAGAAGACCATTAGAAGTGCGTTGTAGTTCAATCCCAATGAAATAATTAAGTTCACCTAAATGTTTGATAGCAAATTCCTTTGATGAAGTCTTTAAAAGAGTAAAAAATGGTATTGTAAGGGATCATATAAGAATTATGCCGTTGACATAGATGAGCAAAAAGATATTGTATTGTATTATATGCAATATAAACAATGATGGGTTAGCTGAAGAAGCTACAAAACTAGGGAAGATGAGAAAGTTATTGAGACGTTAGTATCAGGCACAAGGTGCTTCTTTTAGGCTATAGAGAGATTGTTTTAAACGACAGACATGATAAAGATAATGAGGATCAACAAAACTTAGTGGTTGATCCATGAATATTTTTTTGGTTAGATGGCCTGAAGAAAGGCATTTTTAACATCAAGCCATTGTAGTTGCCAACCCCTAAAAAATGTAGTCACGAGGATTGTGAACTGTGATATGTTAACCACCAAACTGAAAGTTTCATTATAATCAATTTCTTGCTATTGATAAAAGTCTTTTGCGATTAATATAGCCTTGTGTCATTCGAGAAAATTGTCTACATAAAATTTGAAATGAAAAACCTATTTGTAACCAATGGTCTTACAAGTTAGAGCAAATGGTACAAGGTCTCATGTCTGATTTTTCAAAAGTGTGGTGTACTCTTTAGCCATAGCTATTGTCAACTTAGGTCCTTTACCATTTGACTACAATAAGATGGTATGGATGAGATTACTAATGAAGTGGGAAGTGCATAAGTGTAATCCTTTTATACATAGCAGCAGGGAATTATGTCGTCTCAAAGTCTAGTTACCATGAGGTGGGCTAGTGGTGCCTATTGTAAGGGCAAACCTGTAGCCTATGGGATGGTGGTTTGTAAGATGGTTTCAACAGTAAGAGAGGGAACTGTAGGTTGCAGTTTGAGAGACATGGAGTGGAAAGTGGTGGGAATACTTTGTAAAACTGTTAATATATGAGATGTATCAGTCCTTAACCCCTGCATATGTGAATCATTTTGTTGTGAATGCATTGGTGGAGGAACATAAAGGAGTAACTCCAATGATGGTGGGGACACATTTGATGGTATGTCGATGACAAGAGTTGCAAATAGATAAATAGTCTCATCAAAGATTATATCTACAATTATATAGAATTATCATTGTTGTGGAAAATAGTATTGATAGCCCTTGACATTTGAGAGATGTCTTAAAAAAATACACTAATGTGACTTAAACTCTAGTTTATACTTGGTATGGAGCCATAGGTTTAAGTATATAGCATAGCCAAAAACCTAAGGATGCTTAATGGGTGGTGCAGTAAAAAAGAGTAAGGGCTACATTGCTACAAAATTGGAGTAGGTGGTTAGTTGATAATGTGAATTGCAATTTTAAAGGCAAAATCCCAAAAGTGAGAGGTAACAAACACATTGTGCATTATTGTTAGACCTATTTTAACCACATGTTTATATTTACGCTTAGTTGAACCACTTTGAAAGGCTAAATGAGGATAAGATGTCCATTTATAAATGCTACGCTCCTACAACAATTTATTAAAAGATGCAAAAAAAAATTCTCCAACACAGTTACTTTAAGTAGCTTTGACTTAAGTATTGAGTTGGTTTCCAACAAATTTTAGAAAGACAATGAATATGTGTAAAAATTAATCATAAGAATTGAGCACATAAAATCAAGTAAATTTGAAATAATCATCAATAAAATAAACATAATATTTATTATTTTGGTAAGACATTACTAAAGCTAGCTTCTAAATGTCAAAATAAATTAATTTTAGGGGAATTATGGACCTATGAAAAGTGGGAGGATGAGGATGACAATGAATCTTACTAGATGCACATGTTGAGCAAGTTGGTTGTGTAACTAATGACTTATTAAACATACGAGTAATAGTTGAATATGTAGTATGACCTAAATGATGGTGCTAGTAAATTAGAGAATTGGACTAAGACAGGTAATAAGTTGAAGGAGAAAATTTGATTGAACTGATAGTTGATAGAGTTCCTGATTAAGATTTCCTTATAAGAGAATATTACTTGTACAATGACACTTCACAAAAAAAATAATTGGGTGAGAAAATGAAATCACAATTATTTTTTTATGAAAATTAACGAATTCTAAGTAAATTTTTCTTTATAGAGTAAACAACTAGGACATTAGAAAAATGACAATTTTGAGAAATAAGTGTATTGGTTATCAGAAAGTTAGACTTATTACCTATAGTAATATATTGGTTGCCTGTGTTAGGTTAAAGAGAGGACAATTGAGATGAATTATTTGTGACGTAGCATGTAGTATAAGAATCTGGGTACCATAGGTCCAAAAATATTGATGGTGGTGGTGGTGGAATTTCAACAATATGGAGTTGTACTCCTAAGTTTAAAGATTGTGGTAAAGGTCTATGATCATAACATACATTAACACGATGACCAAAATGATTATAGAGTTGACATCAAACACTACTCTTTATTTGTTTTCTATAGTTACTTGTGTTTGTAAGTAATTTAGGGCTGAATTTTGTGGGACAAAGTGTTGTTTACTTTGCAGAATTTGTTGCATAGGCCATGGTAACCTATTCATGTGATAAAGAAACTGTTGTGATGATCTATCTACTTGGTGTACTGTCCCTATCATGAATGCTATTGGGGTAGAAGATGAGATATGGGTGAATATGATTGGTTTGTCATTTATATTTTTATAAGAGATGACTCTGATATAATATAAAACAATATACTAATAAGATGAAATTGCTAATAAATATTTTGTATTTTATTAATAGAATTTTGTATATAATTTGGTCATACATCGATTATATAGTATGGTGTTTTTTTGTAGTATAAATTAAGATTATATCATTAACATGAAATATAATTATGATCTTTTTTTTTTTAAGAGAATTGATTTTAATTGATGAGTAATTAATAGAAAAATTATAATTAATAGAAATTAAGTAATTAATAAAGATAATAGGTGATATAGATTGAGAAATTAGTGGAAATATTGTAGTTAATGGGAATTAAGTAATTGGTAAATAGATTATAACTAACGAAAATTGAATAATTGATGGAAAAATTTTAACTATCGAAGATTGAACAATTGGTAATAAGATTGTAACAAATAAAGATTAAACAATTGATATAAAAATTGTAATTAAATTAATATATATTATCATTTCCTTTGACATATGCTAATTAAGAGTTGGATGTTTTAACCATTCAGCCATGTACGAAAAGAAACTCAGTGGTGAACTAGTGGCATCACACTCTTTTGAGCTTTTATTTCTTCAATTAAAGGACATTCTAGGAAGGATAGAATAGGAAGACGTGTTTCCATGAACAAAAAAAGGTACGGGTTGGTAAGGAGGAGTTAGCAAAGTTAGACAAGGTTGGAATAGGCATAGGAAGATGTATTGATGTACTAGATCAGCTAATGCTCCCGAGTTGATGTGATGCATTCCACCAGTTGACTGAAGACTTGATTATTGGTATATTAATCGGCCTAGCACGGATTGAAATGGAAGCCAGTTCGATAAGAAACTTTTGAAAATGCAGTGCACCCAAGTAAACATGGAACAAGATGAATACGAAAGTTTAACTGATTATCCCACGCCCAAAAGGTGTCCTACATAGGTCTTCCCCGAAACCCCCTATTAACTAAGGCAAAATAAGTGAAAAGGCCACCTATTTCTGTAACGGTTCTAGAAGAGCGAAGAAAGGGGGATTTTTGATTACTCGGAACAAGAAAATGTTTATAGCCATAGTGATATAAACAAAAATATTCATTCAAGACACGGGAACATATATATACAGGATACAATAATTTCCACCTTGTTGAAGATCCAATGGTGCTATCGGAAGACTTAAATGAATAGTCATCGCTGTTAAGAACAACTCTAATCCAACGATAAATTGCGCATAGGTTTTGGTCTTGGGCATAAAAAAAAGGGTTGTAAAAATGGAATGGACACTTGAGAATTTGATGTGAGAATTTGGTTCTATATACTGGAACGAGAAGGATATGGATCTATATTTAATTCAATACACAATCGAAGGAATTCTTCCTACTTAGTTTCCGCACTACTCGCGCGTGGAACTCCTTGCTCGCGGCGTAGCATACCAAAAGAAAAAGAAAAATGAAAAAAAAAAACCAAAGATAGAAAGAAGAAAAATCCCGAAAAAGAAAGTAGGTTTATAAGAACTTAAAAAGTTCTCCTGCCAAAGCAATCGTAGTAGCTGTTGTACCTACTAACCCTTCTAACATAGCCTTACTATTTTATGGCAAGGGAAGTCCATACAAGTGATGTAAGTCTGAATATGTGAAATAAAAGTAAAATTCACTGTAAATTTCGGAATTTCTACCGTGAGGGTCAACTTGTTGAAGAAAATTCTTGCAAACTCCCATCCATGATATGCCCCTAAGAAGCATGTCGTAGATCGCCAACACGCTTGACTTTGTCTTGTCAAAGATTGAAAGTTTCTTTTCTTTTATTACTGTAGGGCGACAAAACCATAATTCACTCAATATTTGATTCACAAAGCAACAAATTAGAGAGCCTATTTTGTAATAGTCCCTTTCGCTTTAAAACTCGGAGATCAAAATACTCTTGGTCCATGATTTTGCGAAAATGGTTTACATTGGTAGTTTGATCGAAGTGCTCTCGAACCTGTCTTTTAAAGTAACGTAGATTATTCTGAGGGTGTGGGTTATAGTATTTCTGGTTCTGGGGTGCTTTGATACGGATATAGATTTCAGCCTCGTTCTAAGTCACAATTACATTTCTAAATGTAGCCAACGATGAAGAGTTGGAAGAAGACTCCAAAACTAGAAGAGGCCCAGATTCTTTGCCTAAATTGGCGCTTTCATTTGGTGAAGATGAAACATTCAAAATTAAACATGAGAACGTTGTTGTATAAAGCTAAAACCTTTTCTAAAGTGAAGAAGCAAAAGCTACAGATAGCCAGAAAAGAGAAGAAAATGAATTAGGAAAAGGCTACAGATAGCAAGAAAAGAGAAGAAAATGAATTAGGAAAAGGAGAATCAAACTCTCTGCCTTTTTTCTTTTTTTCCTTTTTGAAAGTAAAATTAAAAAATGAGAATCAAGGGGAACACAAAAAAACAAAATATTAAGGATAAATTTTGGAGTAGTCATAACAACTTTTGATTTCTCAAAATGTTTGAAAAAAAAATATATAAAAAAAATGAAAGTAAAGAAAGAAATGAAATAATGCGTAAAAATCATATTATTTTAGAGTTTATCTATTACGACCAATACGGTTGTTCATATTTCATTTACAACTTAAATCTTTCTAAACCACTAAGTTATGAAATCTCAGTTCTTTCTCGATTCTAGGAATTTTATATGTGTTTAGGTCAATTAGAGGTTTAGTTGGCTTCTATCCTGCCTTTTAACGTCCTTGTCAATGATCAAACTTAAAGATATGAAGTGAGTGCTATTTGATGAGTCACTAAGAGAATGGGAGGGATATAGAAAGGATGAAGTAATGGAAGAGGAAGTCATTGCCAGTAGTAATAACTTGTTGTGATCCATTGGTTCATAGATGGAAGTTAAAGGGGTATGATATCCACCATTAGATGAAGAAAGGATATAACGATTGTGACTTGTCCAATAGTTGTATAAAAAAAGACCTCCTCCCCCTCATTTGTATCACCCAATTTAAAGGGAAATACACTTATAAAACTTCTCTCTCTAGAGTTACTCTCTCGAAAGGTTCTTGTGAGCCGTGTGTGAGAAAGGTTGCTTGGGAGGAATTCTTAAGGTTGTACGGGTGTGAAGCGCTAAATTCATTAGGCTTGTGACAAGTGGTATCAAAGTTGATTTGTTCTAAATGCAATGGCAGATCCATGTTCTGATAAGGCGCTCATCATGGGTGGTGACCTCGACGATCGTGAGAGGAAGGCCGAGAAAGGTGCTGCCAAGGGAAAGAAGAGTTATGTTGTTTCGAGTTTGAGAGATCCTATGGGGGATTTGGAGCATTGTGTGATGAAGATTGAATCATTCGTCACTAATTTCCAAGGATTGATCAATGACCTAACCCAATCCGTTAAAGGAGTAGTTATTGAGAGAGAAGAGCTCGTGGTCGAGATGCAAGAGCTCAAAGTCACCATGGGAGAACTTTAAGGCGAGTTGCTTAGGACCTTGAGGGCAGAACTCCATCAGTGGGACAAGTCCTTGGAGGCCATGATGGTGGTTATGTGCATAGAAATAGCGAAGCTCAAGGGAAAGCTTGCGGAATTAGAGGTAACACATGTGAATGGGGTGATCACTGTGCAAGGACCACATATGGACGTGCTTAAGCCAAAGGAGTTCAGGGGCTCGCAGGTGACCAAGGATGTGGACAACTTCTTATGGTACATGCAGCGATACTTCCAAGCCATAAGGATCAATGACAGCCAATTATGGGTAAACACTGCATCTATGTACTTAGTTGATAATACATTGTTGTGGTGGCATCGTCAGTTAGATGATAGGTGTGGAGATCTTATCATGACCTGGGATAGATTCCTCAAGGAGTTTCGGCCGTTGTAAATGAAGAAGCTTGTGACGAACTAAAGCGTCTTGGGCAGAGGTGTACCACCAATTCAAGAGTAGTCTCAAGCCATGAACCAAACAAGAGTTGAAGCGGTTCCATGTAAGGGACCTTATAATGGCCATTATGGTGGCCGAATCTCTCGTAGAGTATAGGGTGCCTTCCACCTCTCAGTCAGATTCTTGTTTAAAGGATAAAGTCAATGGTGGGGGAGATTGAGGCAAATTCAATCACCCAAATGGAGGTTGACCACTGGCTGGCCCTCCCGAAACTCATATAGAATCGAGTGATGGAGGACATAAGAAGGTATGTACCTACAAGTGCTTTTTTTGTGATGGTCCATACATGGCACGAGATTGTCCAAACAAGACCAAATTGGCTGCCCTTTGCAAAGAAGATGAGCCAAAAGAGGAGGTGCGACTAGGTTTATTGCAAATCCTTAACTTAATTAAGTCTAAGAAGGCAAAGGAGTTAAAGAGACTTATGTTTGCAAATTTGAAGATCGGAGAAACCATGATGAGTGCACCCGTGGACATTAGGCATCCGATCTCTTCATATCAAAAGAAACTACGAAGAAACTTAACTTATAGGTTAAGAAAGGAGCCGGGTGGCTAAAGACTATCAACTCTAAGGAGGTCCCTATTGTTAGGATTGCTAGGGACGTGGAGCTACAAATTGGGCAATAGAGAAGTCAGGAGACTCTTGAGGTAATTCTCCTTCATGATTATGACTTTGTCATTAGGTTAAAATTTCTAGATAGAATCTATGCAATTATATTGCCCTTTATTGAGAGTATTTGTGTGCTAGCCAAACAGTGCCAATGCGTAATTCCAATCCATCGTAAGTCAGACCATGATCAGAAGATGATTTTGGCAATGCAACTCACCAAAGGAGCAAAGAAGGGTGAGATGACCATCTTAGCAACCTTAAGGACCAAGGACAGTAAAGGCGAAAGGAGCGAAGTGCCAACAGCAGTGAACCAAGTTCTTGATTTGTTTAAGGATGTGATACCTCCTAAGTTGCATAAAAAGCTTTCACCTCATAGAGAAGTGGATTATTGGATCGAGTGAATGCCTGATGCTCGATTGCCTGCCATGGCGTCGCATCGCATGACACCCTCTAAATTGGAAGAACTGAGGAAACAGCTAAAGGAGCTACTCGATGCTAGGTACATTCGACCATCTAAGGTTCTATTCGGTACTCCTGTCCTGTTCCAAAAGAAGCATGACAAGTCACTACGGACGTGCATAGATTACCAAGTGTTATACAAACTAACTATCAAGAACAAGTACTCGATGTCACTCATTATAAATCTCTTCGATTAACTTGGTGGAGCTTAGTGGTTCACCAAGCTTGATCTCCAATCGGGTTACTATTAGGTTCAAATTGCCGAAAGAGACGAATCGAAGACAACGTGCGTGACGCATTGTGGGTCATATGAGTTCCTTGTCATGCCATTTGGCTTAACTAATGCTCTAGCCACATTTTGCACTCTTATGAACAAGGTATTACTTGTGTTCCTAGATCAATTTGTAATGGTTTATCTTGATGATATTGTAGTGTATAACTAGACACTTAAGGGGCATATCGAGCATTTAAGATAAATCTTCCAAGTCCTACACAAGAATAACTTATATGTCAAGTGTGAGAAATGTACATTTGCTCAAAAGGAAGTTCCATTCTTGGGGCACATTGTTTGGGGTGGATGAGTACAAATGGATGGGGCGAAGATCCGAGGCATCGTTTAATGGGAGCCACCGATGAAAGTGATGGAGTTGAGGTCGTTCTTTGGCCTCACTAACTACTATCGGCGTTTCATTCGAAACTACTCAAACATCACCATGCCACTCATGGATATGCTAAAGAAGGAGAAGTTGTAGGAGTGGACGGATTGATGCTAAAAGGCATTTGATTGGTTGAAGTAAGCCATAACCAAGGAGCTGATATTGGTATTGCTATATCACATTAAGCCTTTTAAGCTAAAGACTGACACATCAGATTATACTATTGGTGGTGTTCTTATGCAGGAATTACATCTGATGGGATATGAGTCACAAAAGTTGAATAATACCAAGCGATAATATACCATTCAAGAGAAGAAGATAACCATAGTGGCCTATGAACATGGAGACATTATCTCTTGGGGTCTAAGTTCATTGTAAGGATGGACAATGTGATCACGAGTTATTTTTAAACTTAGAAGAAGTTGAGTCTGAAGTAAGTTTGGTGGCAGGATTTTCTAGCTAGTGAAGACTAACTATTGTTCCCACAGTCTTGTATGGGTTGTAATTGTTGTTAACTAGGGTTAAGTGTGCAAGAAAGTAAAGCCACATGGAAGGGCAAAAGAGTAAATCCGCCACGTAAGCCCTATTAGGGTTTCATGGAAGAGAGTATATAAAGGCCTTGGAAGACAAAACTAGGGTAGAGGACCAACATAATTGAATAAACAGCAACCGTACAACAACCGGCCAAAAGGAAGAAAGAGCAGAACGGCAAGAGATCAGAAACGACACCACCGGGAGAGCAAACTAGAAACGTCACCACCGGGAAAGCAAACTAGAAACACCTCCTGCAAGTAAACCAGAAACACGTCCTGCAAGTAAACCAGAAACACCTCCTGCAAGCAAACCAGAAACACATCCTGCAAGCAAACCAGAAACGCCTCGTGCAAGCAAACTAGAAACACATCCTGCAAGCAAACCAGAAACGCACAACCAGCAAGAGGAGAAATAAGAAACAGACCACCTAGAAGAGAAGACAGCAGACCTGGTATCCATAAGACCACCCGGAAGAGAAGACAACAGACTAGAAGCGTGAGGCAGGCTGAGAGACGTGAACCAGAAAAACCAGTAGTGTGAGGTAGGCCGAGAAACGTGAAACAGTAGACTGGAAGCATGAGACCAAAACGTGCAATGACGTGACTGATCAGAAGTGTGGGGTAGGCCGTGAGACGTGAAACGGCAGACCAGAAACTTGAGTGCAAGCTGTGAAGCTGTGAGACGGTGAAAGCAAGAGTTGTATGAAACAACCTAGAGAAGGAATTCGGCGAAACATTGGAAAGAACTCAACGTATTTCCAGATTTCTTCGAGAGAGGTTAAAGAGCATTGTGGTGAACTTCTAAGTGGCAGTGGAGTAGCCTTTCAATTCAACAGAGGCAAGACAAGCTAGAAGAAGGGTAGACACAGTAAATGACACTCTTTGTATTGTACTTGCTTAGTAATTGCAATAGTGAAAGAAGCAGAAGATTAAGACATCTATTGTAACTAGAATTCTCAAGTATAGTGCATAGTCTCGATAAGGGAGAGTCCCTACCACCGTGGATGTACGTCACGTTGACAAAACCACGTAAATCTCGTGTGTCCTTAATTTGCTTTACGTTTTGTGTTTTGAATTGAGTTATGAACGTAGCTAAAGTATCAGCCAACCCATAACCTAACGAAGACGTAAACAAAAACATCCGAATTGTCTATTAGGCAAGGTGTCTGAAAGGTGATTTTGGGGACTATTGTGATTAGTAGGTAACAATAGATCTACCTTAGTCGAATATGAGAAATAGTTCGCTTTTAAGAAGAGATTGAAGTTGTTCACTTTCCTGTGAATTGCGAATTGTGGTGATACTGATTCATCCCCCCTCTCAGTATCACAAACTAGTAGATCCTAGGGTGAAGTTCGGAACTTCACTAACTTTGTAGCTGATGCTCTTAGCCGGAAGATGAAGTTAGCAAACATGGTGAGTCGACCAAACTGCCTATGGATTGACTGTATTAGGGAGGGGTTTAAGCACAATAAAAAGACTTAAACCCTTATTGGGTATGCATAAGGCAAGACTTGATGATTTTGGTGTGAGGACGATCTTCTTTACACTAGAGGGTGATGACTATATGTGCCTCTTTATGGAAAGTTAAGGAAAGAGGTGTTGCACAAGTGTCATAATTCAAAGTGGGCCAGTCATCTAGGGATCCACTGCACCTTAGTCCTTGTCGAAGATTAATATTACTAGACTTAGATGTGAGATGATGTTGAAATTTATGTAAAGACCTATCTTGTTTGCCAACAAGACAAACTTGAACAGTGTTCGTCGCCAAGCCACTTGGAGCCATTTCCTATCCTAACTCATCCATGAGAGAGTGTTTCCATGGACTTCATAGTGAACTTGCCAAAGTTTGAGGGGTGTCAAACTCTTATAGTCATGGTGGATAGGTTCTCCAAGTATGTGACATTTGTACCAACAACAACCAAGTTGTTCATGAAGCACGTGATCAAGTACTAGGGAGTCCCACAAATGATCATGAGCAATCATAACCCTCGATTCACAGGGTGTTTCTAGTCTGAATTATTCAAGTTGTTGGGGTTGGAGCTAAATCTCTCAACGTGCCTACACCCCTAAACTAATGGTTAAAGTGAGCGGGTCAATGTACTCTTGGAGATTTATCTTCGGCACTATGTGAGCACAACACAAACAAATTGGGCAAAGTTGATCGATGTAGTATAATTTTCCTACAATTTGCAGCAGAGCGAGTATACTAACCAGAGTCCATTTAAGGTTGTGAATGGGCAACAACCACAAACTCCAAACATGGTTGCATGGGGCTATTGGGGAAATAGCCCACCTGCATACAAGTTTGCCAAGGATTGGCAAGAACAAGTGGACTTGGCAAGGGTATGTCTACATAAAGCCCCCAAGTGCATGAAGAAGTGAGCTAATAAAAAGTGACGACATGTGGAGTTCCAAGTTGAGGACTTGGTGCTAGCCAAACTACACGCCATTCTCTAGTACAAGGATGTGCACAAGGGGTTGATTTGTTGCTACGAAGGGTCATTTTGTGTGATACCACCCCAGAATCTAATATTCAGATAGGTCTAAGCTAGCGCCATACCTGTAGTAGGAGATACCATAGTGATTTGGCTTTGGGGTGGTATCTCCAAATGGTGCGCACTGTGACTACCCTCAATCTGGGTCCTTCTTGTCTAAATTGACCCCCTTCTTTCTTTTTTTTAAAAGAAAAAAGCAATACAAAGAAATTAGACTCTCGAATGAGACTAAGCAGCCACCAACCGTTCCGACGTGCCCCTGACCCATCTTGACTAAGACTGAAACCCTATCTAAAATGGAGCCTAGTTTAATTGAATCCATAGTGGCAAATTGGGTCATATGAAAGTGGTATTGTACACCGAGACGTGAATACTTTGTCCAATGGAAGGGTCTTATAAAGAGTGAAACTAATTAGGAACCTGCAGAAACTCTTTAGTAGTTCAAGAAGAAGATTGACACCTATCATGCCAAAGAAGTGACGAGGGCGTCGCTGGTTAGGTGGGGGAGAATTTCATAGTCCTTTACTCTTAAGGTTTTCTTGTGTATTCTAGAAGGCTCATAGGGAAGGGTAATATGTTGGAATGTGTCCATATAATAAATACAAATAAATATGGGTTGAAGGAAGTTGAAGGGATGTGATTTCTACCATCATATCAATGGGGATCTAATGGTTGTGATTTGTTTAATACTTGTATAAAAGGGTACCTCCTCTCCCTCATTTGTATCACCCAATTTAAAAGGAAAAATGCTTATAAAGCTTCTCTCTCTAGAGTTACTCTCTCAAAAGGTTCTTGTGAGCTGTATATGAGAAAGGTTGCTTGGGAGGAATTCTCAAGGCCACATGATGTGAGAAGCGCTAAATCTATTAGGCCCGTGATACAATGCTGGAGAAAAAAAAAAAGATATGTTGCAATGTATCTCCATAGGAACCATAAATAGAAAGACGTGAAATATTAGTAGAAACAGAAATTTTAGGCCGAATTGAAAGGAATGTTGTAACTATGGTGGGTGAACCCTCATAGACATCAGGTGCCCACATATATGGAGCCAAAACAGATATGGAGTCCAAAGGGGGGAGGGGTTTTCTTCAGACCTTGAGAGATGGAATAGAAAAGGCCCAACAAGTTTTGAATTCACCTCTAGTGAATTCACATGAAAGGAAATGAGGAATTTTCAACGGAAAGAGTGCCCTTTGAGCTGAACGTTAAAGTCGTTTTCCATCAACGGCTGTTCTCGTCACTCCAATCTCGGCTTGGATTATATATCCACAAAAGGTCTGCTCTCAACCATTCTACATGTTGTATAGTAGAGACGGGTTTATCTAAAGTAGATTCCATCTTTTCTTGTGGATGTCGAACCTGCTGCCTACGAAGAAAGGGGCGGGTGCAGCAGCTACGTGGATCCATTCCTTTCTGTTGTTGCCAGCATTTTCTCGGGCTGAGCCGGAATTCTTTATTGCTAAATAAAGGGTAGATAAAATCTGAAGGCTGTTATCCCAATCGATCGAAAAGAGGATAAATTCCGACAATCATGCCACCGTGGTCGAGAAGGCTTTTTCCTTTCATATAACACTCACCATAGACCATCCTCAGCCTTCTTCATTTTCGATGGAAAAATAAATCAAATCTTGATCTCTGAAACTTTTTCCTTCCCCCGTCGTATGTTCCTTCTTTTGTCGAGCCTTTCCTTTAATGGTTGGGGGAAGCATTCCCTTACCTGAACTTGGCGGGCATTCTTTCCAGGCTTATTCAATAGGGGATTTGGTTTGATCGTAGGCTCAAACATGATTTGGAGGTCCTAGCTATACATTTTGTTCAATTTAAAAAATCCGAAAAGCTGAAAGGAAGACAAAAAGAGGGCCCTTTACCGCGTTGCACTGTAAAAAGACCTAAGAGGAAGCACTCTTCTCTTTAGTTTCTTCCTTCAGTGCCCGCCGACGCCGACCTACGTTAGAGGGGCAGATTTGCAAATCAAGAATAGAGGGAGGGAAAGCAGTATCATATTACAAGAACTTCCAGATCAGAAAAGCATTTAGAACAGGCTCTGCGTTCATTTCCTTTATAGGAACGATCCAATCCATGTGGGGCTTCGGGGAAACCGAAAACGAAGTCGAAAGACTTGATTCATATAGAAAAAATGAAAGATAGATATATATATATATATTTTTTTTTTTTTTTTGGTTCTCTAAACAAAAAGAGGAATATTAGAATCATCCGTCTATGTATCCTTTCTTCCATTTTTTTTTTTAATATCATTATATCTGCTCTCTATAAATTGAGAGAAAATGAGCAACTTTATCCAAAACCCTATATCGAACATCAATTTCTTTCTAATGATAGGAAGATGTTCGTCAAATACCCAACTTTGCCTTATTTGTTTTTAGGTAAAACTCATATCCAAGGCAGCTTATCACGAGCACTCCACCCACTACGATTAATTTGGGGGGGTCATTCACCTTTTGAATCAGACAAAGTAGCAGGGTCTTCGTATTACTTACCTTCATTTTAAAGGAAACCAAAGAAGCAACCTCTAGCTTTATGACCAAAAAACTTCAACTCAAGCACAAACTAATTTCTTAGTCATCTGGCTCTGCACACTTTTGGTACTTCAGGAATTCTAGCTGTAGGCTACTTCAATCTAGGAAACAACCTGAAATTTGAAAGGATCGCCTTTGGAGGTGCTCGCCAGTAACCAAAGCGTCTCTCCTTCATTTTGATTTTGTCATGATGCTTACTGAATCCAATCCATAAACGTTGAAAGCGAAGAAAAGTTTTTTTCCCTTCCGTCGAGTAGGTGTAGGCATATGTTTTTGTCAAATATGTTTTAAAGCGTGAGACACATGTTCAAATAATATTATACAGTAAAAATATCATGTCTAATACATATATTTGATACAGATATATATTATTTTAGAAATGTTCGTTCTATATAAATTATAGCAATCCTATTCAATGAAAATAGAAATACACGAAGGGATATCTCCCTGCCATATTGCCTCATCAACAATTAATCTACAACTTTACCAAAGCATGTGAAACTTCATTACATACATCTGAATTTGATTACTCAGCAGGTTAGAAATTGTTCAATATCTACTCCTAAGACACAGCATGCACCATTTCCGAACCAACCCACTAATGTGGCAATTTCTGATCAGTCTGAAGACAAGGATCCAAGTTCCTAGGCTATGAAATTGAGCAGTTCAATTGTTGAAAGATGAGACCTTTACTTCATTCCTTGCAACAAAACTTCTACTTTTATTGTAATGACTCATCACATAAAATTACCCTAAAATTAACTTATATATATATATATATACCAAAAATTACATTTGTAGAAACAAGCATGCCAATAAATGTTTGACAGTTTGAATTAATAGAAATCTATCATACATTAAAGTTAATTATCGGGATTAGATTTTTTTACATTGTTTGGATGCTTCAATGCCTGAAATAGGAGATCATCGTTTCATTTCTTGCTATTAAGGCTTGTCTTTTCATTTTATCATATCATTCACACAAGATTATCATATAATTAACTTTTATGTTCACACTAAATATTATATTCTTTGTGATAGGCACATTCTTTTACCATTGATCCTCTAAATCATTTGAATTTCATCAAATAAATGAGTTTGATTAACTTTTCTTATAAAGACTGAGTAGTTCAATTCTTAAAGGATGAGATAGTCATTTGCTTCCTGGCTAATATAATTTTTCCTTTCATTGAAAGGACTCATTTAGACAAAATGAATATGACTCCAATTTTTGTATTTATTACAAACATTACAATCATTTGTGACAAACAAGTCATTACATCTGTTGTATTTTGCATTCACAAAAAATGAACATGACACCAATTTTTGTGTATACTACAACATCAGAGTCATTTGTGACAAGCAAGTCATTACACCTTTTGTATTTTGAATCCATTGAATTTCATCAAATAAAGAAATTTCATTAGTTTTTCTTAAAAGGATTCAATAGTTCAATTCTTAAAGTATGAGATTATCACTTACTTTCTTGCTAACAAGGCATCTTCTTTCATGGGAAGGACTTACTCACATAAAATGAATATAAAATCAACTTTTGTGTCCACCCTAAACATTATATTCATTTACAACAAGCACGTCCTTACACCTAGGTACTTTGAATTCATTGAATTTATCAAACAAAGTAGCCATTGATCTTAATTCACTTTTCTTATAGTGATTGGATGGTTTAATTCCTAATGGATGACTCTGTCACATCAATTCTTACTAACAAAGCTTCTCCTTGTTTTGAAACGAGTCATTTATACTAAATAATCATAAAATTAACTTTTTATCTACAACAAAGATTACATTTAATATAAGAAACACTTCCTTACACCTTTAGTAGTCTAAATTCATTAAATTACATTAAATAATAAAGTTATTGATCTTGATTACCTTTTCTTACATAGTTTGATTGGTTTGTTCCCTAAAAGATTAGACTATCACTTCATTTCTTGCTAATATGGCTATGACTTTTGTTATAAGGAATCATTCACACAAAATGCTTATGATATTAACTTTTTTGTATACATTAAACATTATACTTATTACATCAAACATGTCCTTACCCTTATCACCCTTTAAATCCATTAAATTGCATCTCCAGATGAGTTGTTGATTTTAATTAGCATTTCTTGTAATGATTGTATTAAATTCCTAAAAGATAAATTAACTTTTGTATTTATACCAAACATTACATTGACTTGTGACAAGTATGTCTTTATAACTTTGGCACTCTGAATGCATTAATCTTCATTTGCTTTTCTTATGAGGATTAAATGATTCAATTCTTTAAGGATGAGATTGGACCCTCTATTCTTTCTAACAAAACTTCTCCTTTTGTTGCTAAGACTCATCATGCAAAACAATCATCAAATTAACTTTTGTGTTTGCATCAAGTATTACCTTCGTTGCAACAAACATGTCAATACACCTTTGGTAGTTTGAATTAATTGAAGTCTAGCATAGATTGGAGCAAGTTATCTTGATTAGATTTTCTTACATGGTTTGGATGGTTCATTGCTTGAAATAAAAGACTGCCACTTCATTTCTTATTGTTGAGACTTATACTTTTGTTTCATAGTGTCATTCATAGAAAATGATCATGAAATGTTTGTATCCACACTTTTCCCCCTTAACTATTTAAAGAACTAAACAAACTAAATCAACAGGATTAATCTTGAACAAACCAATCTTACAAAATAAAGTAAATGGGGTAGAATTAAATTAATGGAAAACAAATTAATAGAAAATGAAAATGGAACCCTAAGGAAAACAAATTTAATAAACTAGATTAAAAGAAAAAAAAAATTAAAGAGTTAAACTTAGAGGACAAACTTGGATGATAGAATAAGAAAATAGATGGTAGAATAAGGGTTGAGTCAAAAAACTAAGTTGTTATTGTAACTAGTTTAACCGAACTATTTTAGCTTTTTCTTTTTAATTCAATATATAAACACAAAAACACCAATAGAACACTTAAAGACAACAAATGGAATTGAAAACAACACTTTTTGATGGTTATGTACTCAAACATAAAAATCAAGAAAGATTGCAAATGGGCAAATTAGAGCATTTTAATGGTAATGCACTCAATAGATGAACCGAATAAGAAACGAATAAAACTTAAGACAACAAATTGAAGAATTAACTAATCTAACCTAATTTAGAATCAAGCTTTGATATCAATTGATGTGAACCCCATTAGATATAGTTAAGAAACCCATTATAATGCAATCATTTATAAAACCCAAGGAAAGGCAAATTATATTTATAAGATGTAAATGACCTTCACTCTAAGCTTTAAGAAGCCAAACCAATGGTATGACATAAGGATATGGATGTCACACTCCAAAAAAAAAAAAAAAGACTTAGGAGTGATGATTAGGGTTAAACAGTATAAAAAGAGTTGAGTTTTAATATGTTCTTTAGTTTTTGAAAAAACTGAAGGAGAAAATTCTCATTTTTTATTTTACCTAATATTATGCTTCTTTTAACAATGAAATTAAGTTTATTTATTGGTTGAATTAAAAACCCTATAGATAAAAACAAACTTCCTAAATAGTTTGACAACAAATCTACTCCTATTTTATTTTATTTTTTTTAGGGATTGTTGTAAAAATCCTTATGGTCACTTAACATACATGCCTATTCAACATACTTAATAAAGTCTTGATTTGCATTAAGGTAGGCTTTCCCACCCTAAAGCTTGAATTAGCTTTTTTGGCTCAAACATCTTCAATTAGCCCATTAGGTGCCTCTTTCATCCTTTAAACTCTTGGACATGTCCCTCCTCAAATGCTCAATGGCTCCTTAGAAGCCCTTCATACATTGACTCCTTTATCAATCTCATCATTTTCTTACATGAATAGTGTTGGTTTAAGGGTTTAGGTTTATACCCATGATTGGTTAATTGATTTGAAATGACCCAATAAACATCATAATAGAAATGGGCAATTAAATGGAAATCAAGTATAATTGAGGGTAGTATAAAGGCCTTAAAGCCACTCTTATATAAATGACTCCCCTCAATTTATGATAGACTAACTTATGAAACAAAACAATAAAAAAAGTTATAGAGAATGGTAGGGAGATGATGTGAACCCCAAAAAGTATAAGGAAACCCATAAGCAAAATAAGGAATTTAGAACCCTAAGAAAGTTAAATTAGATTTAACAAAAGTAACATCTAATGTTCAAAGGAACATGAATCTAAGGTACAAACATATACCCAATATTTAAAGGAACATGAATCAAAGGTATAAAGAAAGATATGAACGTCATACTCTATAAAGAAAGGATTAAGAGTGATAAGTAGGGTTAGAATACGATAAGACAATAATCTTAATAAATATGAAAAATTTGATGAAGAACAAAAAGAGAAAATTCTCACTTTTTCTTCACCAATGATTTATACATTTTAACAATGAAATCAAGCCTATTTATAGGCTAAAGTAGCAACCGTAACCCTACAAAATAAGAAAAACTTCCTAAATAAGCTACTAGCAAATGAATTAGGGTTTGGTCGATTAGATTCATAAAGTCATGTGTCTAACATCAAACTAGTTCACCAACTAGCTCATGACCAATGTTGGTCCAACTTTTTAGTGGCAAACTAATTTTATTACTAGTCCTTCAATTTTTGGACTTTGCAATAGGTCTAACTCACTAATTTCATTACTTTATTGCTTTAACACTTTACAATCACTTAACTTAAGCCATCTAGCATACTTGTACAATTAATAAAGCATTGACTCACATTAAGATATACTTTGTTGCCCTTCAAGCTTGAATTAGCTTTCTTAGCCCAAATGTCTTTAATTATCTTGTTAAGTGCCTCTTTCATTCTTTTAGCTTTGGAATGTGTCATTGGCCATTCTTGAATGCTTAATGGACCTTTAGAAGCCCTCTATGCATTGACATCTCCTTAAATCTCATCATTCCCCCTCTCCTTAAAAGGATTCATTCTTAAATCATCATCTATATCAAAAGGAGAAAGATTAGCAATATTAAATGTTGCACTCATATTGTACACATTAAGAAAGTCCAACTTATAGACATTATTATTAATCCATGCCACCACTTGAAATGGACCATCCCTTTTATATTATAACTTTGAATGCCTTTGAGACAATAACCTTTCCTTGTGCATATGTGCCCAAACCTAATCACCAAGTTCAAACACCACTTTCTTGCACCTTTTGTTGGCATGAGATGCATATTGCTTAATTTGTTGTATAATTTGTTGTCACACCTTCTCAAGCACTTATTTACCATTTCTATCTTTTGTTCACCATCTAAGTTAGCATACTCATTAACAAGTAAAGCCATCAAATCTAAAGGAGTCAAAGGTTTAAAATCATACCTAATTTCAAATGGAAATGAACTAGTAGTAGAATGAACACTTCTATTATATACAAACTCTATATGTGGTAAACAATCTTCATACATTTTCAAATTCATGTGAATAATAGCATGCAACAAAGTAAAAAGAGTTTGATTAACTACAATGGTTTGCCTAGTTGCCTGTGGATGGTGGGTAGTTGAGGACAACAATTTAATAATTAACTTACCCCACAAAGTTTTATAGAAGTAACTTAGAAATTTTGTATTCTATTCTACAATAATACTTCGAGGCATGACATACAAGTGTATTGCCTCTTTAAAGAATAATTTTGTTATGTTGTTAGCATTGTTAGTTTTATGACATAAGATGAAGGATGCCATCTTTGAAAACTTGTCAATAATAATAAATAAAAAATCTCTACCCCTTTTTAATCATGACAACCCTAGCATAAGTAGCTCTTGTAAGGAACTTATAAGCACACACAATCTATTCTCTTTAATTAAATAACCCTTATGCCTATAGAATTTCCCAAAAGCCATTTTCTCACAAGTTTCATAAACATTAGAAAAATTAAGATCATTAATATATAAGTCTTTAATGTACTCAAATGCCAATAATTTTGCATTCAAAGTGGAAGTAAGGGTATACCTTTGAAATAATGCATAAACCACCAAATTCTCCTTACCTTTTTTATATTTAATGATGTGAATACAGGTCTTAATGAATTTGACTCCCTTTGCATGTCTTTTGTTCAACTTCCCTTACCCTTTTAAGTGTTTCAAAGATTCATGGTCAGTGTGGGATGATAATACTTTACAATGATTTTATTGACTGCTTCATAGTCAATGTACATCCTTTATGTTCCTTTTTTCTTAAGCACAAGCAATACTAGAACTACATATGGACTTATGCTCTCCCTTACATAGCCTTTTGCTATAAGCTCCTCAACTTGCCTTTGAAGCTCCTTTGTCTCCTTGAGAGATTTGAGCCATTAAAACAAAGTTTCATGATGAGCTAATAGTATGTCTCCACGTAAACAAGGATATAAAAAGTTAGCAAAAGTGATTCCTAGGCTTTAAACATGGGATTCATGATATACTAATGTTAGACTTTTGTAATGCATAAGTTTAGGATATTTTGTTAGAAAACACTAATTAGAATTCAATTTAATATTTATATGAAGTTTAATTATTCTTTTTATATATTGAAATTAATACTCACTTTTAATGTAAGTAACTTCTAAGAAAATTCAATACTTTAGCTAATTAGTCTATTAGATATAATAACATTACAACACTTGACAAATAAAGTATTACTCTTCTAATGTCTATTTATCCTACTTTCTATTGCAAACTTGATATGAATTACAAAAGATAAGGCTTAGGGACCCAATAAAAACAAGGAATCAAACAATCATGCAAACTTTAGACTCAATGTTTAAAGGAACATTTATTTAAAGTATAAAAAAAGATATAGATGCCATAATGTAGAAAAGAATATATTTAGGAGTGGTAAGTTGGGTTGAATGCCACAAGAAAAGTTAGTTCTTGATAAATTTTTTAGTTCTTAAAAGAATCAAAGGAGAAAATTCTCACTTTTCAATTTACATAATTGTCTACTCTTTAACAATGAAATCTAACTTAATAGTCATGTAACTTTTTCACCATTTTAGCCTTAGGTTCACCATCTAACGTAGTATACTCATCAATAGGCAAAAGCATCAAATCCAAAGAAGTCATAGGATTAAAACCATACATAATTTCAAATGGAGAGTAACTAGTAGCAAAATAAACATTCATATTATGTGCAAACTCTACATGCAACAAATAATCTTTACACATTTTTAAATTCATTCGAATAATAGCATGCAACAAAGTAGAAAGAGTTTGATTAACTACCTTGATTTATTTTTTTGTTTGTAGATGGCAAGTAATTAAGAATTCTAGTTTAATACCTAACTCCATAGGACATTTCTTAGGGACCTAACACACACAAGGAATCAAATAAGAACCCAAAAAAGCTAAATTAGATTTCAATGATGTAAACCCTAGACCTAATATTTTAAGGAACATGAATTTAATATATAAAGAAGGATATGAACTCTATAGTCCAAAAAAGAACGAATTTAGGGGTGATAAGTTGTGTTGTATGTCATGAGTTAATTCTTGATAAGTTCTTTGGTTCTTAAAAGAATTAAAAGAGAAAATTCTCACTTTTTAATTCATATAATCGTCTGCTCTTTAACAATGAAATTAATCCTATTTATACATTGAAATAACAACCTAACAACCCTAAAAGTAGAAATAATGATATACTTCTAAAACATAGAAATATTTTTATTTTATTCTAAACTTTTATTTTATAATAAACTCCTATTTTATTACAACTCTAACATAGGGGTGGATTTTATTACTTAACCTTAACTCATTAAGTACTTCAATCATATTAATGAAGCCTTAGTCCTTTTTCAAAAGTGAATTTATGTCATTTGTTACTTTGTTGGTCCAAATATCCTCAATTAGCCCATTTATTCTTCTTTCATTTTTTTAGCCCTTGAATATGTCAGTCCCTTTGTAAATGCTTAATGGATTCTCAAAAGCCCTCCATTAATGTGGACTCCAAAAGAAATGTATTAGGGACCCAACACACACAAGGAATCAAACAAGAAGCCAAGAAAGATAAATTAGATTTTAATCATGCAAACCCAAGACCCAATGTTTAAAAGAATATGAACTTAAGGTATAAAGAATATGAACTTAAGGTATAAAGAAAGATATGGATGCCACACTCTAAAAAAGGATGAATTTGGGAATGATAAGTTAGGTTGAATGCTATAAGAAGAGTTAGTTCTTCATAAGTTCTTTAATCTTTAAAAAAATCGAAGGACAAAATTCTTAGTTGTTAATTCACATAATCGTTGACTTTTTAATAATGAAATTAAGCTTATTTATAAATTAAAATAATAACCCTAAAACACTAAAAGTAGAGACAATGATATACTCCTAAAATATAAGAATAGTCTTATTTTATAACAAACTCCTACTTTATAACAACTCCTACTTAAGAGTGGATTTTATTACTTAACCTTAGCTCATTAAGCACTCTATTCATATTAATGAAGTTTTGGTCCTCTTTTAAGCTCAAATTCACACCTTTTGTTACTTGGTTGGCCTAAATATCCTCAATCAACCTATTTAGTGCTTCTTTCATTTTTTTAGCCCTTGAATGTGTCATTGATCCCTTGTAAATGCTCAATAGATTTGTAGAATCCCTTTATGCATCGACTCCTCCATGGATCTCATCATTCCTTCTTTCCTTGGAAGGATTCGTCTTTGAATCAACATATGTATCAAAAAGAAAAAGATAAAAAATATTAAATGTTGTACTTATATGTACTCATTGGGAAGCTTTAGCTTATAGGCATTATCATTAATTCATGCCATTACTTGAAATGGACCATCCTCTAGGTTATAGCTTTGAGTGCCTCTGAGTTCATATGCACCCAAATCCAATCACCAAGGTTTAAAAACCACCTTATTTCGCCTTTTGTTGGTATGAGATGTATATTACTCAATTCATTTTGCAATTTGTTGTCGCATCTTCTCATACAACTTCTTCACCTTTTTATCCTTATGTTTAACATTTAAGTTAACATCCTTTTTAATAAGCAAAGGCATTAAATCTAAAGGAGTTAAAGGATTAAAACCATACATGATTTCAAATGAAAGAAGCTAGTAGTAGAATGAACACTCTTATTATATGCAAACTCTACATATGCCAAAAAATCTTCCCATATTTTTAAATGTATTTGAATAATTACACATAATAAAATAGAAAAAGTTCAATTAACTACCTCAATTTGCCCATTTGTTTCTAGATGACAAGTAGTTCAAAACATTAATTTAGTACTTAACTTACCCCATAAAGTCTTCCATAAGTAGTTCTAAAACTTTGTGATGTAGCCAAAGGCTTAGCGATTAAGTCAAAAATAATAATAAAAAAAAGAACGAGAGAGTGACTTGTAGAAATTTCAATTCTATGTGTCATCAGGAAAATGGTCTTCTCTCTCAATTGATAAGTTAGAATGAAGTGATTCTAATTGGAAATGAACAAGGACTTATAGATCTACAACTTTTGTGTTTTGAGCTTTTATAGATAAGCATTGTAAAGTTATCAATTTGGGGAAGAAGTGAACATTACAAAACTAGTTAAAATGTGAAAATGAGAAAGGACTTTAATGGTTGCTCTTTTAGGATTCTAATGAGGTTGGTGGGGCTTCAGTTATTCTAGATTGATGGCTACAATTCTCTAAGGATGTAGACTTTGGAAAGCTTTGACTCTTAAAGGATAAAGTGAAAACATTTCTAGGTTTTCATGGGTATGAACTCTTCAAGGTTTAAAAGAATGCCTAAGGCAATTTCATTCATTCAATCAAGTATGATTGCCTTTTAAAGTAAAATAAAAGATAATGAAAAGACTCATAGCAAGCCTAGAATTTAGAAGCTAATAAAGAAAGATTATCAAAACATGATATTTTCAATGTATAAGAAATGACAAAGTTGACGATGAGAATCTTGTTGGTTATGGACTTGTTGAGAAAATTGATGAGCTCAAATGTGTGTTAATCTTATTAGTTGAGTGAACATTATGGAACTTGCAGATGAGGGTGTGTTAGGGAGAGATATGGTGACGCAGGCTTCATTATACCCCCTTTCTTTAAAAGAATTCATCTTTGAATTTGAATCATCATTATCAGAAGACTCACCCACATAAGTTGTTAAATGACATACATTGAATATGTCATGTATCTTTATCTAAGAAGGAAGCTTTAGTCAATACATATTAGGATTAATGCACTCAAGACCTTTGAGTTGTCCAAACTTTTGATCACTAAGCTTGTTATAGCTTCCAATGGGATGACATTTGGTGGTAAATAAGCCCAAACAAAACTCCAGGTTCAAAGATAATTTCACATTGTCGTTTGTTGACATCCCTTTTATAAGACTTAGCCTTACTCACCAAACTTCAACGCACTTTTCCATGGACTATCCTCATTTGAGAAATAATATCATCCACCTTATTGATGGATTTTTTGGCGAAAGGAATTGGTACAAGATCAAGAGTAGTCTTTGGTTGATGCTCATTTACAATCATAAAAGGATTGTATCTAGTAGTATAGTTCACCGAACAATTATAAGCAAATTCCCCAAGTGGCAATCGTGTCTCCCAAAAGTGAGGGTTATCATCAATCAAAGTCCTCAATAAATTGCCGAAGGACTTATTGACAACTTTACTTTGTCTATTTGTTTATGGGTGAAAGGTAGTATTATATTGCAATTTAGTACCAATATTCTTCCATAGTTATTGCCAAAAGTGACTAAGGAACTTTGCATCATGATCAAAAGTAATAGTCTTAAGAATGTCATGCAATTTGTAGACATTTTTGAAAAATAAGTTAGTAATTCATGAGGCATCCATAGTTCTACGACAAGGAATAAAATGTGCCATCTTTGAAAACCTACCAATAACCGCAAATATTGAATTCATACCTCTGAGCACATATAGTAGTCCAAGGACAAAGTCCATAGATCTTTCTTCCCAAGGAGCTTGTGGTATTAGCAAGGGCAAATACGGACCAACATTAGTAGCTTACCCTTTTCCTACTTGGCAATGTCAACACCTCATCACATGCTAATATACATCATGTTTTTGATATGGCAAAAAATACTTGGTTGAAACAAGTTGCATAGTCTTGTCACACTAAAAGTGTCCATTATGGTGAATTTCATCATTTACCCTTTGTCAAAGAGAGCAATCTAGCACACATAGATGATTTCCCTTAAAATGGAAGTCATTGCATAAAATAAAATTAGTAAGCTTCTTTTGTTGCATGTCAACAATAATCTTCAAAAGTAAGGATCTTCTTGATACAACTCCTAAAAAGGATCAAATCTAAGAACAATAGAATGCATAGTATGTAGTAAGTTCTTTTTCTGACTAAAAGCATCAGCAACCTGATTTTGAACTCCCACCTTATGCTTGATAATGAATGAGAATTCTTGAATATATTTAGCCCATTTGGCATGCTTGAAATTGAGTTTTTGTTGCCTTCAAATATACTTGAAAGCTTTATGATTAGTGTACAAAATAAATTCCCAATGAATAAGATATTGCCTCAGATGCTCAAGTGTGCAAAGTAGTGAATAAAATTCCAAATCATAAGTGTTATAATGAAGTTTTGCACCATTCAATTTCTCACTAAAGAAGGCAATGGGTTAGCCTCCTTGGGTTAAAACTCCTTTGATGCGATACCTAATATATCACAATGCACCTCAAAAACAAAATCACAATTAGGCAATGTGAGAACTGAGGTCATGCTTAATTTTTCTTTGATGTGTTTGAAGCTTTCATGGGCTTCACTTGTCCACTCAAAAACTCCTTTCTTCATGCAAAAGGTGAGCGGGGCTGTAATAATTCAAAAATGCGTAATGAATTGCCAATAAAAAGAAGTAAGACCATGGAAACTTTGAATCTCGTGCACGTTTGTTAGAGCTGATCATTCTCTAATCACCTTGATTTTAGCATCATCAATTGAAATTCCTTCTTTTGAAATATTAAATCCCAAGAATAAGATTTGTGACATCATGAAATAGCATTTGTTTGGGGTTGCATACAAGCATTCTTGCCTTAACACTTGTAATATTGCTCAAAGATGTTGTAGGTGCTCATTAGTTGACTTACTAAAAATCAAAATATCATCAAAATAAACCACAACAAACTTCCCAAGAAATGACTTTAAAACCTAAGTCATGAACATATAAATGTGGACAATGAATTGGATAACCTGAATGGCCTAAGTAGCTACATAAATAGTCAATCTTTGGTTTCAAATGCAGTCTTCCATTCATCTTTGGGGTTAATTTTGATTTGGTTATATCCACTCTTTAAATCCAGCTTTGAGAAGATAGTCGCACTAGAGAGTTGATAAAAAAGATCATCAAATGAGGAATTAGAAACCGGTATTCGATGGTGATCATGTTGATCACCCAATTGTTAACACACATTCTCTTAGTGCCATTTTTCTTAGGCACTAAGACGGCTAGAATGACACATGGATTGAGGCTCTCCCTTATAAAACCCTTATTAAAGCATTCCATAACTTGTCATTGCAATTCTTTATGTTCCACTAGACTTATTCGGTAATGAGTTAGATTAAGCAGTGAAGTTCTGGGCATAAAATCAATTTGATGTTTAATGTCTCTCATAGGAGAAAGACCTAGTGGTAAGTCATTTGGAAAGACATTGTTAAATTCTTCCGAAAGAGGCTGCACTTGATGAGGCTTAGAAGATACAACCATATCAGTTTTGCTAAGCAAAATATATATGATACTAATGCCCTTCATGGCGCACTTCACATCTTTCATTGTTAACAAAGTAAAAAATAAGGAATTCTCAACAAAAGGAGTCTTGAGAGGTTCCTTACTAGGTGCTAGAGTAATCTTCTTTCCATTATACTCAAAAGAATAACTATTATGATAGCCATCATGGATAGTCTTCCTATCAAATTGCCATGGTCGACCAAGAATAATATAACTAGCATCCATAAGTAGAACATCACACCATATTTTGTTAAAATAGAGTTCACTGAAGGTGTCAGGTTCACCTTTAACTCCAATTTTAGCTTACTTGCTGCTATTTTAGAAATTACATTTTCACAACAATTGGAGTCAACAATCAATTGACATACCTTCCCCAAAATGGTGTAGGCTGATTGAAAAATATTGGTGTGCAACCAACTATCTTTAATGCCATCTTTAGGAGTGAAGACAATCCTTCTTACCATGAGAAGCTCACTAGAATCAACATGTACAATTTGTTCATCTTCTGCTGCAACTTCATCATCTTTCAACTTTTCTTTGTGTGGCTCCTCCTTATCATCATTGGACTCATTATCCATGAAGAAAGCTTTGTTGACTGGTCAATTTTATTGAATCAACAATTGCTAGCATGATGACCGATCTCCCCACAAAAATAATGTGTACTAGGTGTACTTGGTTGCTTTGAAAGATTAGGTTAAGTAGGGAGCTGACTATTGGGTTGTGCCAAAATTGCAATGACTTTGGTAGTGTCGGTGGTACTCCTCGTTGGTTGGTTTGGCAAACTAAAGGTTTGTGGCCTCCTAAAAGTGAGAATGCTCCACTTTAAGTGCCTGTTGATGTGCATCTCCCAAATCCCAAATGTCAAGGACTTTTAAGGAGTCTTGGATATGAAGTTAAAGACCATTCAAATACTTGCTCACAAGTGCCTCTTCTAGATCTTGAATATTGTTGTGAATCACCAATTCATTGAACTCATTCATGTATTAGTCCACTAATTGCGTACCTTGCCTTAGATTTTGGTACCTTTAGTAGAGCTTTCCTTTGTATCCTTTGGGAAGGAAATACTTTCAAATCTTGTCCTCCATCTTTCACCATAAAGCGATTAAAGCCTTGTCAACATATTGGTGAGTTTGTTTCTCTTGTTGCCACCAAGCTATGGCCTTGTATGAGCACATCAAGCACAATATTCATTGCAGCAATCTCATCTATACTCTCTTGGGACTAGGAATATGTTGAATTACATTAAACAAGGAGTCTTTGATGATTTATAGCATTTCTCACAAGTATTTGATGCTTAATTACTTAAAAATGAGGACGTCTCTTCATTTCTTCCTAAAAAGGCTCCACTTTCATTGTAATGACTCATCCACACTTAAAGATCTTGAAAACAGCTTGTATGACCACATCATTCACTATATTCATTGAAACAACCACATCTATACACCCTTGGGACTAGGAATTGGTTGAATTGCATGAAACAAGGAGTCTTTCATGATTTATAGCATTTCTCACAAGTATTTGATGCATAATTACTCAAAAATGAGACCGTCTCTTCATTTCCTCCTAATAAGGCTCCACTTTTCGTTGTAATCACTCATTCACACTCAAAGATCTTAAAAATAGCTTGTATGACCACATCATGCACTATATTGATTGCAACAACCTCATCTATACTCCCTTGGCACTAGGAATCTGTTGAATTGCATGAAACAAAGAGTCTTTGATGATTTATAGCATTTCTCACAAATATTTGATGCTTAATTACTAAAAAATGAGACCATCTCTCCATTTGTTCCAAACAACTCTCCACTTTTCATTGTAATCACTCATTTGGACATAAAGATCTTGAAAATAGCTTGTATGACCCCATCATGCACCATATTCACTGCAAGAACCTCATCTATACACTCTTGGGACTAGGAATCTGTTGAATTGCATTAAACAATGAGTTGTTGATGATTTCTAGCATTTCTCACAAGTATTTGATGCTTAATTACTCAAAAATGAGACTATCTCTTTATTTCTTCCAAACAACTCTCCACTTTTCATTATAATAACTCATTCGCATGTAAACATCTTGAAAATAGCTTGTATGACCCCATCATGCACTATATTCTTTGCAACAACCTCATTTATACTCTCTTGGGACTAGGAATTTGTTAAATTGCATTAAACAAAGAGTCTTTGATGATTTATAGCATTTCTCACAAGTATTTGATGTTTAATTACTCAAAAATGTGTCCGTCTCTTCATTTCCTCCTAACAAGGCTCCATTTTTTGTTGTAATCACTCATTCACACTCAAAGATCTTGAAAATAGCTTGTATGACCACATTATGCACTATATTCATTGCAACAACCTCATCTATACTCTCTTAGGACTAGGATTATGTTGAATTGCATTAAACAAAGAGTCTTCGATGCTTTTTAGCATTTCTCACAAGTATTTGATGCTGAATTACTCAAAAATGATGTCGTCTCTTCATTTCTTCCTAACAAGACTCCACTTTTCGTTGTAATGACTAATTCGCACTAAAAGATCTTGAAAACAGCTTGTATGACCACATCATTCACTATATTCATTGCAACAACCACATCTATACACCCTCGGGAGTAGGAATCTGTTGAATTGCATTAAACAAAGAGTCTTTGATGATTTCTGACATTTCTCACAAGTATTTCATGCTTAGTTACTCGAAAATGAGATCGTCTCTTCATTTGCTCCAAGCAACTCTCCACTTTTCGTTGTAATGTCTCATTCACACATAAAGATCTTGAAAACACCTTGTATGAACACATCATTCACTATATTCATTGCAACAACCACATCTATACACCCTTGGGGCTAGGAATCTGTTGAATTACACTAAACACGAAGTCTTTGATGATTGATATCATTTCTCACAAGTATTTGATGCTTAATTACTAAAAAATGAGGACGTCTCTCCATTTGTTGCAAACAACTCTCCTCTTTTCATTGTAATTACTCATTCGGACATAAAGATCTTGAAAATAGCTTGTATGACCCCATCATGCGCAATATTCCCTGCAAGAACCTCATCTATACACTCCCGGGACTAGGAATCTGTTGAATTGCATTAAACAAAAAGTCTTTGACGGTTTCTAACATTTCCCTCAAGTATTTGAAACTTAATTACTCAAAAAGAAGACTGCTCTTCGTTTCCTCCTAACAAGGCTCCACTTTTCATTGTAATCACTCATTAACACTTAAAGATCTTGAAAATAGCTTGTATGACCACATCATGCACTATATTCATTGCAACAACCGCATCTATACACTCTTGGGACAAGGACTATGTTGAATTACATTAAACAAAGAGTCTTTGATGATTTCTACCATTTCTCACAAGTATTTGATACTTAATTACTAAAAAATGAGACACTCTCTTCATCTCTTCCTAATAAAGTTCCATTTTTTGTTGTAATGACTCATTCACACTTAAAGATCTTGAAAATAGCTTGTATGACCAAATCATTCACTATATTGATTGCAAAAACCTCATCTATATTCCCTTGGCACTAGGAATCTGTTGAATTGCATAAAAAAAAGAGTCTTTGGTGATTTATAGCATTTCTCACACGTATTGATGCTGAATTACTAAAAAATGAGACTGTCTCTCAATTTGTTCCAAACAACTTTCCACTTTTCATTGTAATCACTCATTCAAACATAAAGATCTTGAAAATAGCCTGTATGACCCCATCATGCACAATATTCACCACAACAACCTCGTCTATACACTTTTGGGACTAGGAATCTGTTGAATTGTATTAAACAAAGAGTTGTTGATATTTTTAGCATTTCTTGCAAGTATTTGATGCTCAATAACTCAAAAATGAGATTGTCTCTTCATTTCTTCCAAACAACTCTCCACTTTTCATTGTAATAACTCATTCGCATGTAAACGTATTGAAAATAGCTTGAATGACCCCCTCATGCACTATATTCATTGCAACAACCTCATATATACTCTCTTGGGACTAGGAATTTGTTAAATTGCATGAAACAAAGAGTCTTTGATGATTTATAGCATTTCTCGCATGTATTTGATGCTTAATTACTAAAAAATGAGTCTCTTCATTTCTTACTAACAAGGCTCCATTTTCCTTGTAATCACTCATTCACACTCAAAGATCTTGAAAATAGCCTGTATGACCACATCATGCAGTATATTCAATGCAACAACCTCATATATACACCCTTGGGACTAGGAATCTGTTGAATTGCATTAAACAAAGAGTCTTTAATGATTTCTAACATTTCTCACAAGTATTGGATGCTTAATTACTCAAAAATGAGGCCATCTCTTCTTTTTTGCCTAACAAGGCTCCACTTTTCGTTGTAATGACTCATTCCCACTTAAAGATATTGAAAACAGCTTGTATGACCACATCATTCACTAAATTCATTGCAACAACCTCATCTATACTCTCTTGCGACTAGGAATATGTTGAATTGCATTAAACAAAAAGTCTTTGATGATTTCTGGCATTTCTCTTAAGTATTTGATGCTTAATTACTCAAAAATGAGACTGTCTCTTCATTTCTTCCTAAGAAGGCTCCACTTTTTATTGTAATGACTCATTCACACTTAAAGATCTGGAAAATACCTTGTATGACGATATCATTCACTATATTCATTGCAACAACCACATCTGTACAACCTTGGGACTAGGAATTTGTTGAATTGCATTAAACAAGGAGTCTTTGATGATTTATAGCATTTCTCACAAGTATTTGATGCTTAATTACTCAAAAATGAGACCGTCTCTCAATTTGTTCCAAACAACTCTCCACTTTTCATTGTAATCATTGATTTGGACATAAAGATCTTGAAAATAGCTTGTATGACCCCATCATGCACAATATTCACTACAACAACCTCATCAATCCACTCTTGGGACTAGGATTAGACAAAGAGTTGTTGATGATTTCTAGCATTTCTCACAAGTATTTGATACTTAATTACTCAAAAATGAGACTGTCTCTTGATTTCTTCCAAACAACTCTCCACTTTTCATTGTAATAACTCATTTGCACGAAAATGTCTTGAAAATAGTTTGTATGACCCCATCATGCACTATATTCATTGCAATAACCTCATATATACTCTCTTGGGAGTAGGAATCTATTGAATTGCATTAAACAAAAAGTCTTCGATGATTTCTAGCATTTCCCTCAAGTATTTGATGCTTAATTACTCAAAAATGAGACTGCTCTTCATTTCCTCCTAACAGGGTTCCACTTTTCGTTGTAAACACTCATTGACGCTTAAAGATCTTGAAAATAGCTTGTATGACCACATCATGCACTATATTCATTGCAACAACCTCATCTATACACTCTTGGGACTAGGACTATGTTTAATTGCGTTAAACAAAGAGTCTTTGATGATTTCTACTGTTTCTTAGAAGTATTTGATGCTTAATTACTCAAAAATGAGACTGTCTCTTCATTTCCTCCTAACAAGGCTACACTTTTCGTTGTAATCACTCATTCACACTCAAAGAACTTGAAAATAGCTTATATGACCACATCATGCACTATATGGAGTGCAAGAACCACATCCAAACTCCCTTGGCACTAGGAATCTGTTGAATTGCATGAAACAAAAAGTCTTTGAAGATTTATAGCTTTTCTCACAAGTATTTGATGCTTAATTACTCAAAAATGAGATCGTCTCTCAATTTGTTCCAAACAACTCTCCACTTTTCATTGTAATCACTGATTCTGAGATAAAGATCTTGAAAATAGCCTGTATGACCCCATCAAGCACAATATTCACTGCAAGAACCTTATATATACACTCTTGGGACTAGGAATTTATTGAATTGCATTAAACAAAGAATCGTTGATGATTTGTAGCATTTCTCACAAGTATTTGATGCTTAATTACTCAAAAATGAGACCGTCTCTTCATTTTCTCCTAACAAGGCTCCATTTTTCGTTGTAATCACTCATTGACACTCAAAGATCTTGAAAATAGCTTTTGTGACCACATCATGCACTATATTCATTGCAACAACCTCATCTATACTCCCTTGGCACTAGGAATCTGATGAATTGGATGAAACAAAGTCTTTGATGATTTATAGCATTTCTCACAAGTATATGATGCTTAATTACTCAAAAATGAGACCGTCTCTCAATTTGTTCCAAACAGCTCTCCACCTTTCTTTGTAATCACTCATTCCAGCATAAAGATCTTGAAAATAACTTGTATGACCCCATCATGCACAATATTCACTGCAACAACCTCATATATACACTATTGGGACTAGGAATCTGTTGAATTAAATTAAACAAAGAGTCTTTGATGATTTCTTGCAATTCTCACAAGCATTTGATGCTTAATTACTCAAAAATGAGGATGTCTCTCCATTTGTTCCAAACAACTCTCCCCTTTTCATTATTATCACTCATTCGTACATAAAGATCTTGAAAATAGCTTGTATGACTCCATCATGTGCAATATTCACTGCAACAACCTCATTTATACACTCTCGGGACTAGGAATCTGTTGAATTGCATTAAACAAAAAATCTTTGATGATTCCAAGCATTTCCCTCAAGTATTTGATGCTTAATTACTGAAAAATGAGACTGCTCTTCATTTCCTCCTAACAAGGCTCAACTTTTCGTTGTAATCACTCATTGACACTTAAAGATCTTGAAAATAGCTTGTATGACCACATTATGCACTCTATTCATTGCAACAACCTCATCTATTCACTCTTGGGACTAAGACTATTTTGAACTGCATTAAACAAAGAGTCTTTGATGATTTCTACCATTTCTCACCAGTATTTGATGCTTAATTACTCAAAAATGAGACCGTCTCCTTATTTCCTCCCAAGAAGTCTCCACTTTTCATTGTAAACACTCATTCACCCTCAAAGAACTTGAAAATAGCTTATATGACCACATCGTGCACTATATTGATTGCAACAACCTCATCTATATTCCCCTGGCACTAGGAATCTGTTGAATTGCATGAAACAATGAGTCTTTGATGATTTATAGCTTTTCTCACAAGTATTTGATGCCTAATTACTCAAAAATGAGACCGTCTCTCAATTTGTTCCAAACAACTCTCTACTTTTCTTTGTAATCACTCATTCCAACATAAAGATCATGAAAATAGCTTGTATGACCCCATCATGCACAATTTTCACTGTAACAACCTCATCTATACACTCTTGGGACCAGAAATCTGTTGAATTGCATTAAACAAAGTGTCTTTGATGACTACTGGCATTTCTCACAAGTATTTGATACTTAATTAATCAAAAATGAGGTCGTCTCTTCATTTTTTTCCTAACGAAGCACCACTTTTTGTTGTAATGATTCATTCCCACTTAAAGATCTTGAAAAATAGCTTGTATGACAACATCATTCACTAAATTCATTTCAACAACCTCATCTATATTCTCTGGGGACTAGGAATTTGTTGAATTGCATTAAACAAAGAGTCTTTGATGATTTCTAGCATTTCTCCTAAGTATTTGACACTTAATATCTCAAAAATGAGATTGTCTCTTCATTTCTTCCTAAGAAGGCTCCACTTTTCGTTGTAATGACGCATTCACACGTAAAGATCTTAAAAATAGCTTGTATGACGACTTCATTCATTATATTCATTGCAACAACCACATCTATACACCCTTGGGAATAGGAAACTATTGAATTGCATTAAACAATGAGTCTTTGACGATTTATAGCATTTCTCACAAGTATTTCATGCTTAATTACAAAAAAATGAGACCTTCTTTTGTTCTCTTCCTAATCATGCTCCACTTTTTGTTGTAATGACTCATTCACACTTAATGATCGTGAAAATAGCTTGTATAACCACATCATTCACTATATTCAATACAACAACCTCATCTATACACTCTTGGAACTAGGAATCTGTAGAATTGCATTAAACAAGGAGTCTTTGATGTTTTATAGCATTTCTCACAAGTATTTGATGCTTAATTACACAAAAATGAGACCGACTCTTCATTTCTTCCTAACAAGGCTCCACTTTTTGTTGTAATCACTCGCTCCAACTTACAGATCTTGAAAACTACTAGTATGAGCACATCATTCACTATATTCATTGCGACAACCTCATCTATACTCTTTCGGGAATAGGAATCTGTTGAATTGCATTAAACAACGAATCTTTGATGATTTATAGCATTTCTCATAAGTATTTAATGCTTAATCAATCAAAAATAAGACCCACTCTTCATTTCCTCCTAACAAGGCTCCACTTTTCGTTGTAATGACACATTCCCACTTAAAGATCTTGAAAACTGCTTGTATGACCACATCATTCACTATATTCACCGCAACAACCTCATCTATACTCTTTTGGGACAAGGAATTTATTGAATTGCCTTAAACAAAGAGTCTTTGATGATTTATAGCATTTCTCACAAGTATCTGATGCTTAATTACTAAAAAATTAGACTGTCTCTTCATTTCCTCCTAAAAATGCTCCACTTTTCGTTGTAATAACTCATTCGCACATAAAGATCTTGAAAACATCTTGTATGACCACATGATTCACTATATTCATTGCAACAACCACATCTATACATCCTTACAACTAGGAATCTCTTGAATTGCATTAAAAAAAGAGTGTTTGATGATTTATATCATTTCTCACAAGTATTTGATGCTTCATTACCCAAAATTGAGGCCATCTCTTCATTTCTTCCTAATAAGGCTCCATTATTCATTGTAATGACTCATTCCCACTTAAAGATCTTGAAAATAGCCTGTATGACTGCATGATTCACATAATTCATTGCAACAACCACATCGATACACCGTTGGCACTAGGAAGCTGTTGAATTGCATTAAACAAAGAGTCTTTGATGATTTATAGCATTTCTCAGAAGTATTTGATGCTTAATGACTCAAAAATGAGACCGACTCTTCATTTCCTCCTAACAAGGCTACACTTTTCGTTGTAATGAATCATTCCCACTTAAAGATCTTGAAAACTACTTGTATGACCACATGATTCACTATATTCATAGCAACAACCTCATCTATACTCTTTTGGGACTAGGAATCTATTGAATTGCATTAAACAAAGAGTTCTTTAACGATTTATAGCATTTCTCATAAGTATCTGATGCTTAATTACTAAAAAATAAGACCATCTCTCCATTTCCTCCTAAAAAGGCTCCACTTTTTGTTGTAATAACTCATTCGCACATAAAGATCTTGAAAACAGCTTGTAT
>JAHOYR010000002.1:8186717-8197025 GCA_023213295.1 Bruguiera hainesii | reverse complement strand
CGAAGAGTTTTTGATGATTTATAGCATTTCTCATAAGTATTTGATGCTTAATTACTCAAAAATGAGACCGTCTCTTCATTTCCTCCTAAAAAGGCTCCACTTTCGTTGTAATAACTCATTTGCACATAAAGATCTAGAAAACAGCTTGTATGACCGCATGATTCACTATATTCTTTGCAACAACCACATCTATACATTTTTGCGACTAGGAATCTCTTGAATTGCATTAAAAAAAGAGTGATTGATGATTTATAGCATTTCTCATAAGTATTTGTTGCTTAATTACTCAAATTGTGGTCATCTCTTCATTTCTTCCTAACAAGGCTCCAGTTTTCATTGTAATGACTCATTCACATTTAAAGATCTTGAAAACACCTTGTATGACCACATCATTTACTTTATTCATTGCAACAACCACATCTATACATCCTTGGGACTAGGAATCTATTGAATTGTATTAAAAACAAGAGTGTTTGATGATTTATAGCATTTCTCACATGTATTTGATGCTTAATTACTCAAAATTGTGGCCATCTCTTCATTTCTTCCTAACAAGGCTCCATTTTTCATTGTAATGACTCTTTCGCACTTAAAGATCTTGAAAACACCTTGTATGACCACATCATTCACTATATTCATTGCAACAACCACATCTATACACCTATGGGACTAGGAATATGTTGAATTGCATTAAACAAAGAGTGTTTGATGATTTAGAGCATTTCTCACAAGTATTTGATGCTTTATTACTCAAAAATGAGATCGTCTCATCACTTCTTCCAAACAAGGCTCCACTTTTTGTTGTAATGATTCATTTGCACTTAAAGATCTTGAAAATAGCTTATATGACCACATCATTCATGGAATTCATTGGAACAACCTCATCTATACTCTCTTGGGACTAGGAATATGTTGAATTGCATTAAACAAAGAATCTTTGATTATTTCTAGCATTTCTCTCAAGTATTTGTTGCTTACTTACTCAAAATTGAGACCGTTTCTTCATTTCTTCCTAACAAGGCTCCACTATTCGTTGTAATGACTTATTTGCTCTTCAAGCTCTTGAAAATAGCTTGTATGACCGCATCATTCACTAAATTCATTGGAACAGCCACATCTATACACCCTTGGGACTAGGGATGTGATGATTTCTAGTATTCGATTCTTAATTACTGAAAAATGTGATCGTCTCTTCATTTCCTCACAACAATGCTCCACTTTTCGTTGTAAAAACTCATTCACAATTAAAGATCTTGAAAGTAGCTTACATGACCACATCATCCACTATATTCATTGAAACAACAACATCTATACTTTCTTCGGACTAGAAATCTATTGAATTGCATTAAACAAAGAGTCTTTGATGATTTTTATCATTTCTTACAAGTATTTGATACTTAATTACTCAAAAATGAGATCATCTCATCATTTCTCCCAAACAAGGCTCCACTTTTCATTGCAATAACTCATTCACACTTTAATATCATGAAAATAGCTTATATGACCGCAATAGGCATTATATTTATGGGAACAACCACATTTACACAATCTTGGGACTAGTCATCCATTGAATTTCATTAAACAAGAATTCTTTAATGATGACTAGCATTTCCTACAAGTATTTGGTAGTTTATTTCTAAATAATCTCACCGTCTCTTCATTTCCTCCCAACAATGCTCCACTTTTCGTTGTAATAACTCACTCACAATTAAAGATCTTGAAAGTAGCTTACATGACCACATCATCCATTATATTCATTGAAACAACAACATCTATACTTTCTTCGGACTAGAAATCTATTGAATTGCATTAAAGAAAGAGTCTTTGATGATTTCTAGCATTTCTCATAAGTATTTGATACTTAATTACTCAAAAATGAGACCGTCTCCTCATTTCTCCCAAACAAGGCTCCACTTTTCGTTGTAATAACTCATTCACACTTCAATATCATGAAAATAGCTTGTCTGACCGCAACAGGCATTATATTCATGGGAACAACCACATTTACACAATCTTGGGACTAGTAATCCATTGATTTCATTAAACAAGAATTCTTTAATGACCACATCATGCACTATATTCATTGCAACAACATCATCTATACTCTCTTAGGACTAGGAATCTGTTAAATTGCATTAAACAAAGAGACTTTGATGATTTTTAGCATTTCTCACAAGTATTTGTACTTAATTACTCAAAAATGAGACCATCTCTTCATTTCTTCAAAACAAGGCTGCACTTTTCGTTGTAATAACTGATTCACACTTAAAGATCTTGAAAATAGCATGTGTAATGACATCATGCACTATATTCATTGTAACAACCACATATATACTCTCTTGGGACTAGGAATCTATTAAATTGCATTCAACAAAGAGTCTTTGATGATTTCTAACACTTCCTACAACTATTTGATACTTAATTACAATAGAATGAGACCGTCTCTTCATTTCTTCTAAACAAACCCCCACTTCTCATTGTAATAACTCATTCACACTTAAATATCTTGAAAATAGCAAGTATGACCACAATAGGCCTTTTATTCATGGCAACAACCACATCTACAGTCTTTTAGGACTAGCAATCAGTTGAATTTCATTAAACAAGAACTCTTTGATCATGACTAGCATTTCCTACAAGTATTTGCTACTTTATTACTGAATAATAAGGTCGTCACTTTATTTCCTCCTAACAAAGCTCCATTTTTCATTGTAATAACTCATTCGCACTTAAAGATCTTGAAAATAGCTTGTATGACCACATCATGCACTATATTCATTGCAACAACCTCATCTATACTCTCTTGGGACTAAGAATCTCTTGAATATCATTGAACAAAGAGTCTTTGATATTTTGAGCATTTCTCACAAGTATTTGATACCTAATTACTGAAAAGTGAGACCATCTCTTTATTTCCTCCAAGCAAGCCTCCACTTTTCATTGTAATAACTCATTCACGCTTAAAGATCTTGAAAATAGCTTGTATGACCACAACAGGAATTATATTTAGGGCAACAACCACATCTACAGGCTCTTGTGACTAGCAATCTATTGACTTTCATTAAACAAGAATTCTTTGATGATAACTAGCATTTCCAACAAGTATTTGCTACTTTATTACTGAATAATAAGGTCGTCTTTTCATTTCCTCCTAAGAAGGCTCCATTTTTCATTGTTATTACTCATTCACAGTTAAAGCTCTTGAAAATAACTTGTATGACCACATCATGCACTATTTTCATTACAACAACCTCCTTTATACTCTCTTGGGACTTGGAATTTGTTGAATTCCATTCACCAAAGAGTCTTTGATGATTTCTAGCATTTCTCACAAGTATTTGATACTTAATTACTCAAAAATGAGACTGTCTTTTATTTCTTCCAAAGAAGACTCCACTTTTCATTGTAATAACTCATTCACAATTAATATTTTGAAAATAGCTTGTGTGACAACAACAGGCATTATATTCATCACAACAACCACATCTACACTCTCTTGGGACTAGTAATATGATGAGTTTCATTAAACAAGAACTCTTTGATGATGACTAACATTTCCTACAAGTATTCCCTACTTTATTACTAAATAATGAGGTCGTCTCTTCATTTTGTCCTAATAAAACTCCATTTTTTATTGTAATAACTCATTCACACTTAAAGATCTTGAAAATAGCTTATATGACCACATCATGTACTATATTCATTGCAACAACCTCATCTATACTCCTTTGACACTAGCAATCTGTTGAATTGCATAAAACAAAGAGTCTTTGACAATTTATAGCATTTCTCATATGTATTTGACCCTTAAATACTAAAAAATGAGATCGTCTCTTTATTTCTTCCAAACAAGACTCCACTTTTCGTTGTAATAACTCATTCACACTTAAATATCTTTAAAATAGCTTATATGACCGCAAGAGGCATTATATTCATGACACCAATCACATTTACACTCTGTTGGGACTAGCAATTCATCGAATATCATTAAACAATAACTCTTTGATGATGATTAGCATTTCCTTCAAGTATTTGCTACTTTATTACTGAATAATAAGGTCGTCACTTTATTTCCTCCTAACAAAGCTCCATTTTTCATTGTAATAACTCATTCGCACTTAAAGATCTTGAAAATAGCTTGTATGACCACATCATGCACTATATTCATTGCAACAACCTCATCTATACTCTCTTGGGAGTAGGAATCTATTAAATTGCATTAACCAAAAAGCATTTGATGATTTATGGCATTTCTCACAAGTATTTGACACTTAATTACTCAAACATGAGACCGTCTCTTCATTTCTTCCAAACAAGGCTCCATTTTTCGTTGTAACAACTCATTCACACTTAAATATCTTGAAAATAGCTTGTATGACCACTACAGGCATTATATTCATAGCAACAACCACATCTACCCTCTCTTGGGACTAGCAATCTGTTGAATTTCATTAAACAAGAACTCTTTGATGATCACTAGCATTTCTTGCAAGCATTTGCAAATTTATTACTACATCTACAATATTCAAGGCAACAACCACATCTACACTCTCTTGGACTCGCAATCAGTTGAATTTAATTAAACAAGAACTCTTTGATGATGTCTAGCATTTCCTACAAGTATTTGCTACTTTATTATTGAATAATGAGGCCATTGATTCATTTCTTCCTAACAAGACTCCACTACTCATTGTAATATCTCAGTCACACTAAAAGATCATCAAAATAGCTTGTATGACCACAATAGGCACTATATTCATGGTAACAACCACATCTACACTCTATTGGGACAAGCAATCCGTTGAATTTCATTAAACAGGAACTCCTTGATGATGACTAGCATTTCCTCCAAGTATTTGCTACTTTATTACTGAATAATGAGGCTGCCAATTCATTTCTTCCGAACAAGACTCCACTATTCGTTGTAATATCTCAGCCACACTAAAAGATCTTCAAAATAGCTTGTATGAACACAACAGGCACTATATTCATGGCAACAACCACATCTACACTCTGTTGGGACAAGGAATTTGTTGAATTGCATTAAACAGGAACTCCTTGATGATGACTAGCTTTTCCTACAAGTATCTGCCACTTTATTACTGAATAATGAGGTCGTCAATTCATTTCTTCCTAACAAGGCTCCACTATTCGTTGTAATATCTCAGTCACACTAAAAGATCATCAAAATAGCTTGTATGACCATAACAGGCACTATATTCATGGCAATAACAACATTTACACACTATTGGGACTAGCAATCCATTAAATTTCACTAAACAAAAACTCTTTGATGATGACTTGCATTTTTTACAAGTATTTGCTACTTTATTACTAAAAATAAGGTTGTATCTTCATTTCCTCCTAGCAAGGCTCCACTTTTCGCTGTAATATCTCAGTCACACTTAAAGATCTTCAAAATAGCTTGTATGAACACAACAGGCACTATATTCATGGCAACAACCACATCTACACTCTGTTGGGACAAGGAATTTGTTGAATTGCATTAAACAGAGTCTTTGATGATTTCTAGTATTTCTCACAACTATTTGATACTTAATTACTGAAAAATAAGACCCTTTCTTCATTTCTTCCAAACAAGGCTCCACTTTTCCTTGTAATAAGTCATTCACACTTAAAGATCTTGAAAATAGCTTGTATGACCACAATAGGCATTATATTTATGGCAACAACCACATCTACACTCTCTAGGTAGTAGCAATCCATTGAATTTCATTAAACAAGAACTCTTTGATGATGACTAGCATTTCCTACAAGTATTTGCTACTTTATTACTAAATAATAAGGTCGTGTCTTCATTTCTTCCAAACAAGGCTCCATTATTCGTTGTAATATCTCAGTCACACAAAAAGATCGTCAAAATAGCTTGTATGACTGCAACAGGCACTATATTCATGGCTACAACCATATTTACACTCTGTTCGGACTAACAATTCGTTGAATTTCATTAAACAATAACTCTTTTATGATGACTAGCATTTGCTACAAGATTTTGCTACTTTATAACTAATAATGAGGCCATCTCTTCATTTCTTCCTAACAAGGCTCCACTATTCATTGTAATAACTCAATCACACTTAAAGATATTCAAAATAGCTTATATGACTGTAAGAGGCACTATATTCATGGCAACAACCATATCTATACTCTACTAGGACTAGCACTCCATTCAATTTCATTAAATAAGAACTCTTTGATGATGACTAGCATTTCCTACAAGTATTTGCTACTTTGTTACTGAATAATGAGGCTGTCTCTTCATTTCTTCCTAACAAAGCTTCACTATTCGTTGGAATAACTTAGTCACACTTAAAGATCATCAAAATAGCTTATATGACCACAAGAGGCACTATATTCATGGTAACAACCATATCTACACACTGTTAGGACTAGCAATCTGTTCAATTCCATTAAAGAAGAAGTCTTTGATGATGACTAGCATTTCTTACAAGTATTTGCTACTTTGTTACTTAATAATGAGGTCGTCTCCTCATTTCTTCCTAACAAGGCTCCACTATTTGTTGTAATAACTCAATCACACTTAAAGATCTTCAAAATAATTTATATGATAACAAAAGGCACTATATTCATGGTAACAACCATATCTACACTCTGATAGGACTGGAAATCTATTCAATTTCATCAAAGAAGAAGTCTTGGATGATGACTAGCATTTCCTACAAGTATTTGCTACTTTGTCACTTAATAATGAGGCCATCTCTTCATTTCTTCCTAACAAGGCTCCACTATTCATTGCAATAACTCAATTACACTTAAAGATCTTCAAAATAGCTTAGATGACCATAATAGGCACTATATTCATGGCAACAACCATATCTACACTCTATTAGGACTAGCAATCCATTGAATTTCATTAAATAAGAACTCTTTAATGATGACTAGCATCTCCTAAAGGTATTTGCTACTTTGTTACAAAATAATGAGGTCATCTCTTTATTTCTTCCTAACATGGCTCCACTATTCATTGTAATAACTCAGTCACAATTAAAGATCTTCAAAATAGCTTATATGTCCACAACAGGCACTATATTCAAGACAATAACCATATCTACACTCTGTTAGGACTAGCACTCTGTTAAATTTCGTTAAATAAGAACTCTTTGATGATGACTAGGATGTGCTACAAGTATTTGCTACTTTATCTTTGAATAACAAGGTCGCTCCTCATTTCCACATAACAAGGCTCCATTATTCGTTCTAGTAACTCATTCACCCTTAAAGATCTTGAAAATAGCTTGTATAACCACATCACGCATTATATTCATTGCAACAACCACATCTATACTCTTTTGGGACTAGGAATCTATTGAATTACATTAAACATAGAGTCTTTGATGATTTCTAGCATTTCTCACAAGTATTTGATACTTAATTACTAAAAAATGAGACCATCTCTTTATTTCTTCCAAACAAGGCTCCACTTTTCGTTGCAATTACTCATTGACACTTAAAGATCTTGAAAATAGCTTGTATGACCACAATAGGCATTATATTCATGGCAACAACATCATCTACACTCTCTTGGTACTAGCAATCTATTGAATTTCATTAAACAAGAACTCTTTGGTGATGACTATCATTTCCTACAAGTATTTGCTACTTTGTTATTGAATAATGAGGCCATCTCTTCATTTCTTCCTAACGAGACTCCACTATTCGTTGTAATAACTGAGTCACACTTAAAGATCTTCAAAATAGCTTCTCTGACCACAAAAGGCACTATATTCAAGGCAACAACCATATCTACACTCTGTTAGGACTAGCAATCTATTGAATTTCGTTAAACAAGAACTCTTTCATGATGACTAGCATTTCCTACAAGTATTTCCAACTTTCTTACTAAATAATGAGACCGTTTCTTCATTTCTTCCAAATAAGGCTCCACTTTTTGTTGTAATATCTCATTCACACTTAAAGATCTTGAAAATTGCTTGTATGATCACAACAGGCATTATATTCATAGCAACAACCACATCTACCCTCTCTTGGGACTAGCAATCTGTTGAATTTCATTAAACAAGAACTCTTTGATGATCACTAGCATTTCTTGCAAGCATTTGCAAATTTATTACCGAATAATGAGACCGTCTCTTCATTTCCTCCTAACAAGCATCCACTTTTCCTTATAATAACTCATTCACTCTTACAAATTTTGAAAATAGCTTGTATGACCACAATAGGCAATATATTCATGGCAACAACCACATCTACCCTCTCTTGGGACTAGCAATCTATTGAATTTCATTAAACAAGAACTCTTTAATGATCAGTAGCATTTTCTGCAAGTATTTGCAAATTTATTACCAAATAATAAGACCATCTCTTCATTTCTTCCGAACAAGGCTCCACTTTTCATTATAATAACTCATTCACCTTTAAAGATCTTGAAAATTGCTTGTATGACCACAATAGGCACTATATTCAGGGCAATAAACACATCTACACTCTGTTGGGACTAGCAATCTGTTGAATTTTATAAACAAGAACTCTTTGATGATGATTAACATTTTCTACAAGTATTTGCTACATTACTACTAAATAATGAGAATGTCTCTAAGTATTTGCTACATTACTACTAAATAATGAGAACGTCTCTTCATTTCTTTCTAAGAAGGCTCCACTTTTCGTTATAATAACTCATTCACACTTAAAGATCTTAAAAATTGCTTGTATGACCACAACAGGCACTATATTCAAGGCAACCCACATCTACACTCTGTTGGGACTAACAATCCATTGAATTTCATAAAACAAGAACTCTTTGATGATGACTAGCATTTCCTACAAGTATTTGCTACTTTATTACTAAATAATATGACCGCCTCTTCATTTCTTCCTAAGAAGGCTCCACTTTTCATTGTAATAACTCATTCACACTAAACAATCTTGAAAATTACTTATATGACCGTAACAGGCACTATATTCAAGGCAACAACCACATCTACACTTTGTTGGGACTAGCAATCCATTGAATTTCATTAAACAAGAACACTTTGATGATGACTAGCATTTCCTACAAGTAGTTGCCGCTTTATTACTGAATAATGAGGTTGTCTCTTTATATCTTCCTAACAAGACTCCACTTTTCATTGTAATATCTCAGTCACACTTAAAGATCTTGAAAATAGCTTGTATGACCACAACAGACACTATGTTTATGGCAACAACCACGCCTACACTCTGTTAGGACTAGCAATCCGTTGAATTTCATTAAACAATAACTTTTTTATCATGAGTAGCTTTTCCTATAAGTATTTGCTACTTTATTATTGAATTATGAGACCGTCTCTTCATTTCTTCCTAACAAGGCTCCACTTTTTGTTGTAATATGTTAGTTACACTTAAAGATCTTGAAAATAGCTTCTATGATCACAACAGGCACTATATTCATCACAACAACCACGTCTACACTCTGTTAGGACTAGCAATCTATTGAATTTTATTAAACAAGAACTCTTTGATGATGAGTAACATTTCCTACAAGTATTTGCTAGTTTATTATTCAATTATAAGGTCGTCTCTTTATTTCTTCCTAACAAGGCTCCATTTTTTGTTGTAATAATTCATTCATACTTAAAGATCTTGAAAATTTCTTGTATGACCACAACAGCCACTATATTCAAGGTAATAACCACATCTACACTCTGTTGGGACTAGCAATTCATTGAATTTCATTAAATAAGAACTCTTTGATGATGACCAGCTTTTCCTACAAGTATTTGCTACTTTATTACTGAATAATGAGGTAGTCTTTTCATTTCTTCGTAACAAGGCTCCACTATTTGCTATAATAACTTAGTCACACTTAAAGATCTTCAAAGTAGGTTATATGACCACAAGAGGCACTATATTCATGGCAACAACCATATCTACACTCTGTTAGGACTAGCAATCTGTTGTTCCCATAGCCTTGTACAATTGTTGTCAACTAGGGTTAAGTGTGCAAGAAAGTAAAGCCACATGGAAGGGCAAAAAAGTAAATCCGCTGCGTAAGGGCAAGAACATAAATCCGCCACGTAAGCCCTAGTAGGGTTTCATGGAAGAGAGTATAAAAAGGCCTTGGAAGACAAAACTGGTCAAGTCCAACACAATTGAACAAATGGCAACCCTACAACAACCAGCCAAAAAGAAGAGAAAAGCAAACTAGAAACACACAACCAGCAAGAGGAGAAATAAGAAACAGACCACCCGGAAGAGAAGATAGTAGACCTAGTATCAATGAGACCACCCGGAAGAGAAGACAGCAGACCTGGTATCCGTGAGACC
>JAHOYR010000002.1:8160547-8186707 GCA_023213295.1 Bruguiera hainesii | reverse complement strand
ACCACCCGGAAGAGAAGACAGCAGACCTGGTATCCGTGAGACCACCCAGAAGAGAAGACAGCAGACCTGGTATCCGTGAGACCACCCAGAAGAGAAGACAGCAGACCTGGTATCCATGAGACCACCTGGAAGAGAAGACAGCAGACCAGAAGCGTGAGGCAGGCCGAAAGACGTGAACCAGAAAAACCAGTAGCGTGAGGCAGCCAAGAGACGTGAAATGCAGACCAGAAGCGTGGGTGTATCTCAGGAGATGGCGTGAGACCAGAACATGCAATGACGTGACAGACCAGAAGCATGAGGACAGGCCGTGAAACAGTAAGACCGTGAAATAGGAGACGGGTGAGACCATGAGACAGTGAAAGCAGGAGCTGTGTGAGACAACCTAGAGAAGGAATTTGGCGAAATATCGGAAAAAACTCAACGTATTTCCAGATTTCTTCAAGAGAGGTTAGAGAGCGTTGCGGTGAACTTCTAAGCAGTAGTGGAGCAGCCTTTCAATTCAACAGAGGCAAGACAAGCTAGAAGAAGGGTAGACATAGTAAGTGACACTCTTTGTATTATACTTGCTTAGTAATTGCAATAGTAAAAGGAGCAGAAGATTAAGACATCCATTGTAACTGGAATTCTCAAGTATAATGGATAGTCTCGGTAAGAGAGAGTCCCTACCACCGTGGATGTACGTCACATTGACGAAACCACGTAAATCTCGTGTGTCCTTAATTTGCTTTACGTTCTGTGTTTTGAATTGAGTTGTGAACGCAGCTAAAGTATCAGCCAACCCCTAACCTAAGGAAGACCTAAATAAGAAGATCCAAATTGTCTATTAAGCAAGGTGTTTGAAAGGTGACTTTGGGGACTATTATGATTAGTAGGTAGCAATAGATCTACCTTAGTCGAATTTGAGAAAGAGTTCACTTTTAAGAAGAGATTGAAGTTGTTCACTTACCTGTGAATTGCGAATTGTGGTGATACTGATTCACCCCCCTCTCAGTATCGCAAACTAGTAGATCCTAGGGTGAAGTTGGGAACTTCACAATCCGTCTTTCATGATTTCTAGCACTTCTCACAAGTATTTGATACTTAATTACTGAAAAATGAGATCGTCTCTTCATTTCTTCCAAACAATGCTCCACTTTTCATTGTAATAACTCATTCACACTTAAAGATCTTAAAAATAGCTTGTATGACCCCAATAAGCATTATATTCATGGCAACAACCACATCTACACTCTTTTGGTGCTAGCAATCCATTGAATTTCTTGAAACGAGAACTCTTTGATAATTACTAGCATTTCCTACAAGTATTTGCTACTTTATTTTTTAATAATGAGGTTGTCTCTTCATTTCTTCCTAACAAGGCTCCACTTTTCATTGTAATAACTCATTCACACTTATAGATCTTGAAAATAGCTTGTATGACCACATCATGCACTATATTCATGGCAATAAGCATAGCTACACTCTCTTGGGACTAGTAATCCATTGGATTCCATTAAACAAGAACTCTTTGGTAATGACTAACATTTCTTACAAGTATTCGCTATTTTATTACTGAATAATGAGGTTATCTCTTCATTTGTTACTAACAAGCCTCCACTTTTCATTATAATAACTCATTCACACTTAAAGATCATGAAAATAGCTTGTATGAGCATAATGGGCACTATAGTCATGGCAACACCCACATCTACACTTTCTTGGGGTTAGGAATCTATTGAATTTTATTAAACAAGGAGTGTTTGATGATGACTAGCATTTCCTACATGTATTTGCAACATTATTATTGAAAATGGGTCCTCTCTTCATTTCTTCCTAACAATACTCCACTTTTTGTTGTAATAACTCATTCATAGTTGAAGATCATGAAAATAGCTTGTATCACCGCGTCATGCACTATATTCATGGCAACAATCACATCTATACTCTCTTGGGACTAGGAATTCGTTGAATAGCATTAAACAAAGAGTCTTTGATGAATTCTAGCATTTCTCAAAAGTATTTGATACTTAATTACTAAAAAATGTTAACATCTCTTCATTTCATCCTAACAAGGCTCCACTTTTTGTTTTAATAACTCATTCACACTTAAAGATGTTGAAAATAGCTTGTATGACCCCATTATGCACTATATTCATGGCAACAACCAGATCTACACTCTCTTGGGACTAGCAATGCATTGAATTTCATTAAGAAAGATCTTTTTTATGATGACTAGCATTTCCTACAAGTATTTGTTACTTTATTAATGAATAATGAGATCATTTCTTCATTTCTTTCTAACAAGGCTCCACTTCTCATTATAATAGCTCATTCACACTTAAAGATCATGAAAATAGTTTGTATGACCACATCATGCACTATATTCATGGCAACAAGCACATCTACATCCTTTTGGGACTAGCAATCCGTTGGATTCCATCAAAACAAGAACTCCTAGATAATGACTAACATTTCTTACAAGTAATTGCTACTTTATTACTAAATAATGAGGACATCTCTTCATTTCCTCCTAAAAAGGCTCCATTTTTCGTTGTAATAACTCATTTACACTTAAAGATCTTAAAAAGAGCTTATATCACCACATCATGCACTACATTCATTGCAACAAGCACATCTACTGTCTCTTAGGACTAGGAATTTGTTGAATAGCATTAAACAAAGAGTCTTTGATGATTTCTAGCATTTCTTAGAAATATTTGATACTTCATTACTGAAAAATGTTAACATCTCTTCATTTCATCCTAACAAGGCTCCACTTTTTGTTTTAAAAACTCATTCACACTTAAAGATGTTGAAAATAGCTTGTATGACCCCATCATGCACTATATTCATGGCAACAACCAGATCTACACTCTTTTGGGACCAGCAATCCATTGAATTTCATTAAGAAAGAACTTTTTGATGATGACTAGCATTTCCTACAAGTATTTGTTACTTTATTAATGAATAATAAGGTCGTTTCTTTATTTCTTCCTAACAAGGCTTTACTTCTTGTTATAGTAGCTCATTCACACTTAAAGATCATGAAAATAGCTTGTATGACCACATCATGCATTATATTCTTGGCAACAAGCACATCTACACCCTTTTGGGACTAGCAATCCGTTGGATTCGATCAAAACAAGAACTCTTTGATAATGACAAGCATTTCCTACAAGTATTTGCTACTTTCTTACTAAATAATGAGGCCGTCTCTTCATTTCTTCCTAACAAGGCTCCACTTTTCATTGTAATAACTCATTCACACTTAAAGATGTTGAAAATAGCTTGTATGACCACAATAGGCATTATATTTGTGGCAACACCCATATCTACACTCTCTTGGGACTAGGAATCTATTGAATTCCATTAAAGAAGGAGAATTTGATGATGACTAGCATTTCCTACATGGATTTGTAAACATTATTATTGAGAAATGAGACCATCTCTTCATTTCTTCATAACAAGGCTCCACTTTTCGTTGTAATAACTCATTCACACTTAAGGATCTTGAAAATAGCCTATATCACCACATCATGTGGTATATTCATAGCAACAACCACATCTATACACTCTTGGGACTAGGAATCCATTAAATTGCATTAAATAAAGAGTCTTTGCTGATGCCTTGCATTTCTCACAAGTATTTGCTACTTAATTACTGAAAAATGTAAATGTCTCTTCATTTCTTCCTAACAAGGCTCCACTTTTTGTTATAATAACTCATTCACACTTAAAGATCTTGAAAATATCTTGTATGAGCAGATAATGCACTATATTCATGGCAACAACCACATCTGCACTCTATTGGGACTAGAAATCCATTGAATTTCATTAAACAAGAACTCTTAGATGATTTGTTGCATCTCTCATAAGTATTTACTACTTTATTACTGAATAATGAGGTCGTCTCTTCATTTCTTCCTAACAAGGGTCCACTTTTCATTGTAATAAATCATTCACACTTAAAGATCATGAAAATAGCTTGTATGACCACATCATGCACTATATTCATGGCAACAACTAGATCTACAAAGTCTGGGGACTAGCAATCCCTTGAATTTCATAAAAAAAGAACTCTTTAATGATAACTAGTATTTCCTACAAGTTTTTGCTACTTTATTACAAAATAATGAGGCTGTCACCTCATTTCTTCCTAACTAGGCTCCACTTTTCTTTGAAATAACTCATTCTCACTTAAAGATCTTAAAAATAGCTTGTATGACCACATCATGCACTATATTCATGGCAACAAGCACATCTACTCTCTCTTAGGACAAGCAATCCATTGGATTCCATTAAACAATAACTCTTTCATGATGACTAGCATTTCCTACAAGTGTTTACTACTTTATTACTGAAAAATGAGACCATCTCTTCATTTCTTTCAAACAAGCCTTCACTTTTTGTTGTAATAACTCTTTCACACTTAATGATCTTCAAAATAACTTGTATGACCACATCATGCATTATATTCATGGCAATAAGCACATCTACACTCTCTTGGGACTAGCAATCCATTAGATTCCATTCAACAAGAATTGTTTGTTGATGACTAGCGTTTCCTACAAGTATTTGCTACTTTATTACTAAATAATGAGGCCGTCTCATCATTTCCTCTTAAGAAGGTTCCACTTTTTGTTGTAATAACTCATTCACACTTAAATATTATGAAAATAGCTTATATGACCACATCATGCACTATATTCGTGGCAACAAGCACAACTACACTCTCTTGGGACTTGCAATCAGTTGGATTCCATCAAACAAGAACTCTTCGATGATTTCTTTATTACTGAATAATGACATTTTCCCTTCATTTCTTCCTAACAAGACTCCACTTTTTGTTGTAATAAATCATTCACTCTTAAAGATCTAGAAAATAGCTTGTATGTCCACATCATACACTATATCCATGGCAACAACCACATCTACACTCTCTAGGGACTAGGAATCCTTGAATTTCATTATACAAGAACTCTTTCATGATGACAAGCATTTCCTACAAGTATTTAGTACTTTATTACTGAATAATGAGGTCGTCTCTTCATTTGATCATGAAAATAGCTTGTATGACCACATCATGCACTATATTCATGGCAACAACCATATCTATACTCTCTTGGGGCTAGCAATCCATTGAATTTCATTAAACAAGAACTCTTTAAGGATGACTAGCAATTCCTACAAGTATTTGCTATTTTATTACTAAATAATCAAGCAGTCTTTTCATTTCCTCCTAACTAGGCTCCATTTTTCTTTGTAATCACTCATTCACACTTAAAAATAGCTTGTATGACCACATCATGCACTATATTCATGGTAGTAAGCACATCTACTCTCTCTTGGGACTAGCAATCTGTTGGATTACGTTAAATAAGAACTCTTTGATAATGACTAGCATTTCCTACAAGTATTTGCTACATTATTACTAAATAATGAGGTCGTTTGTTCATTTCTTCCTAACAAGGCTCCACTTTTCGTTGTAATAACTCATTCACATTAAAGATCTTGAAAATAGCTTGTATGACCACATCATGCACTAAATAACCACATCTATTCTCTCTTGGGACTAGGAATCCATTAAATTGCATTAAACAAAAAGTCTTTGATGATTTCTAGCATATGTCACGATTATTTGATACTTAATTACTCATAAATAAGATCATCTCTTCATTTCTTCCTAACTAGGCTCCACGTTTCCTTGTAATAACTCATTCACACTTAAATATGTTGAAAATAGCTTGTATGACCACATCATGTACTATATTCATGGCAACAAGCACACCTATACCCTTTTGGGATTACGAATTCATTGAATTACTTTAAACAAAAAGCCTTTGATGATTTCTAGCATTTCTCACAAGTATTTGATATTTAATTATTGAAAAATGAGACCATCTCTTCATTTCTTCATAACAAGGCTCCACTTTTCGGTGTAGTAACTCATTCACATGTAAAGATTTAGAAAATTGCTTGTATGACCACATCATGCACTATATTCATGGCAACAAGCACATCTACTCTCTTGGGACTAGTAATTCATTGGATTCCATTAAATAAGAACTCTTAAATGATGACTAGCATTTACTACAAGTATTTGCTACTTTATTACTAAATAATGAGGTCGTTTGTTCATTTTTTCCTAACAAGGCTCCACTTTTCGTTGTAATAACTCATTCACATTAAAGATCTTGAAAATAGCTTGTATGACCACATCATGCACTATATCCATGGCAACAACCACATCTATTTTCTCTTGGGACTAGGAATCCATTAAATTGCATTAAACAAAGAGTCTTTGATGATTTCTAACATATGTCACAATTATTTGATACTTAATTACTCATAAATAAGATCGTCTCTTCATTTCTTCCTAACTAGGCTCCACGTTTCCTTGTAATAACTCATTCACACTTAAAGATGTTGAAAATAGCCTGTATGACCACATCATGTACTATATTCATGGCAACAAGCACACCTATACCCTTTTGGGACTAGGAATTCATTGAATTACTTTAAACAAAAAGCCTTTGATGATTTCTAGCATTTCTCACCAGTATTTGATATTTAATTATTGAAAAATGAGACCATCTCTTCAGTTCTTCATAACAAGGCTCCACTTTTCAATGTAATAACTCATTCACACATAAAGATTTAGAAAATTGCTTGTATGACCACATCATGCATTATATTCATGGCAACAAGCACATCTACTCTCTCTTGGGACTAGTAATTCATTTGATTTCGTTAAATAAGAACTCTTTGATGATGACTAGCATTTCCTACAAGTATTTGCTACTTTATTACTAAATAATGAGGTCTTTTGTTCATTTCTTCCTAACAAGGCTCCACTTTTCGTTGTAATAACTCATTCACAATTAAAGATCTTGAAAATAGCTTATATGACCACATCATGCACTATATTTATGACAACAACCACTTTTATTCTCTCTTGGGACTAGGAATCCATTGAATTGCATTAAACAAAGAGTCTTTGATGATTTATAGCATATGTCACAATTATTTGATACTTAATTACTGAGAAATAAGACAGTCTCTTCATTTCTTCTTAACTAGGCTCCACTTTTCCTTGTAATAACTCATTCACATGTTGAAAATAGCTTATATGACCACATCATGCACTATATTTAAGGCACCAACCACACCTCTACCCTATTGGGACTAGGAATCCGTTGAATTGCATTAAACAAAGAGTCTTTGATGATTTCTAGCATTTCTCACAAGTATTTGATATTTAATTATTGAAAAGTGAGACTGTCTCTTCATTTCTTTATAACAAGGCTCCACATTTTAGTGTAGTAACTCATTCACACATAAAGATGTTGAAAATAGCATTTCTTACAATTATTTGCTACTTTATTACTAAATAATGAGGCCGTTTTTTCATTTCTTCCTAGCAACACTCCACTTGTCGTTGTAATAACTCATTCACACTTAAAGATGTTGAAAATAGCTTGTATGACCACATCATGCACTATATTCATGGCAACAACCACATCTATACACTTCTTGGGACTAGGAATCCATTGAATTCTATTCAACAAAGAGTCCCTGATGATTTTTAGTATATATCACAAGTATTTGATACTTAATTACTGAAAAATGAGACCGTCTCTTCATTTCTTCCTAGCAAGGCTCCACTTTTTATTGTAATAACACATTCACACTTAAAGAAGTGGAAAATAGCTTACATGACCACATTATGCACTATATTCATGACAACAAGTACATCTACACTCTTTTAGGACTAGCAATCCATTAGATTCCATTAAACAAGAACTTCTTTATGATGACTAGCATTTCCTACAAGTACTTGCTACTTTCTAACTAAATAATGAGGTCATCTCTTCATTTCTTCCCAACAAGACACCACTTTTCATTGTAATAACACATTCACACTTAAAGATATTGAAAATAGCTTGTATGATTACAATAGGCACTATATTCATGGCAACACCCACATCTACACTCTCTTAGGACTAGGAATCTATTTAATTTGATTAAACAAGGAGTCTTCGATGATGACAAGCTTTTCCTACATGTATTTGCCATATTATTACTGAAAAATGAGGTCGTCCTTTCATTTCTTCTGAACAAGGCTCCACTTTTCATTGTAATAACTTATTCACAGCTAAGATCAAGAAAATAGCTTGTATCACCACCTTATGCACATTATTCATGGCAACAACCACATCTATACTCTTTTGGGACTAGGAATCCATTGAATGGCCTTAAACAAAGAGTCTTTCATGATTTTTAGCATTTCTCACAAGTATTTGATACTAAATTTCTGAAAAATGTGAACATCTCTTCATTTCTTCCTCACAAGGCTCCACTTTTCATCGTAATAACTCATTCACACTTAAACATCATGAAAATAGCTTGTAGCACCACATCATGCACTATATTCATTACAACAACCACATCTGTACTCTTTTAGGACTAGGAATCCATTGAATTGCATTAAACAAAGAGTCTTTGATGACTTTTAGCATTTCTTACAAGTATTTGATACTTAATTTCTGAAATATGTGAACATCTCTTCATTTCTTCCTAACAAGGCTCCACTTTTTGCTATAATAACTGATTCACACTTAAAGATCTTGAAAACAGCTTATATCACCACATCATGCAGCATATTTATCACCACAACCACATTTATCACCACAACCATGCAGCATGTTGAAAATAGCTTGTATGACCACATCATGCCCTATATTCATAGAAATAACCACATCTACACTCTTTTGGGAGTAGCAATCCATTGAATTTCATTAAACAAGAACTCTTTGATGATGATTGGCATTTCCTCCAAGTATTTGCTACTTTATTACAGAATAATAAGGTCATCTCTTCATTTCTTCCTAAAAAGGCTGCACTTATAGTTGCAATAGCTTATTCACCCTTAAAGATCTTAGAAATAGCTTGTATGACCACATCATGCCCTATATTTATAGCAACAACCACATCTACACTCTCTTAGCAATCCGTTGAATTTCATTAAACAAGAGATCTTTGATGATGACTAGCTTCTCTTACAAGTATTTGCTACTTTATTATTGAATAATGAGGTCGTCTCTTCATTTCTACCTAACAAAGCTCCACTTTTCATTGTAATAACTCATTCATAGTTTAAGATCTTGAAAATAGCTTGTATCACCACATCATGCTCTATATTCATGGCAACAACCACATCTATTCTCTCTTAGGACTAGGAATCCATTAAATTGCATTAAACAAAGTGTTTTTGATGATCTTTTGGATTTCTCACAAGTATTTGATACTTAATTATTGAAAAATGTGAACATCTCTTCATTTCTTCCTAACAAGGCTCTATTTTTCGTTGTAATAATTGATTCAAACTTAAAGATCATGAAAATCGCTTGTATGACCACAATAGGCACAATATTCATGGCAACAACCACATCTACACGCCTATAGGGCTAGGAATCTGTTGAATTTCATTAAACAAGGAAAATGGGTTGAATTTATTGAAACTTTTCCTTATGTAATTCAATACAAATTAGGTAAGGAAAATGTTGTTGCTGACGCATTGTCACGTAGGTACATATTGATTAGCACTTTGAGCGTTAAGTTGTTGGGGTTTGAGCACATTATTGATTTGTATGCTAATGATGCTGACTTTAGTAATGTATATGCTGCATGTGAGAAAGTTGCCTTCGGTAAGTTCTATAGACATGAGGGGTATTTGTTTAGACTAAATAAGCTTTGTATTCCTCATGGGTCTATAAGAGCATTACTTGTGAGCGAAGCTCATGGGGGTGGTTTAATGGGACACTTTGGCATTCAAAAGACTTTTGATATTTTAAATGAACATTTCTTTTGGCCACATATGAAAAGGGATGTTGAAAGAGTCTGTGCCAAGTGTATTACCTGTAGACAAGCTAAGTCTCAGGTTTTGCCCCATGGTAAGTATATGCCCTTATAAATTCCTCGTGAACCTTGGACCAACATCTCTATGGATTTTATTCTTGGGTTACCTAGGTCCAAGAAGGGCCAAGATTGTATTATTGTTGTAGTTGATAGGTTTTCAAAGATGGCACATTTCATTGCTTGCACCAAAACAAATAATGCCACACACGTTGCAGACTTATTTTTTAGAGAGATTGTTTGCCTACATGGAGTACCGAAGAGTATTATGTCAGATCATGATGCAAAATTTTTTAGCGATTTTTGGAAAACATTATGGGGTAAGTTTGGAACAAAGTTGTTGTTTTCTACAACTTGCCATCCACAAACCAATGGACATACTGAGTTAGTAAATTGAACTCTTGGTACATTGTTGCATGCTGTTATTGGTAAGAACTCTAGAACCTGGGAAGAATGTTTGCCTTTTGTGGAGTTTGCCTATAATCATGTTGTTCATAGTACCACAGGTTATTCTCCTTTTGAGCTTGTTTATGGTTTTAATCCCTTATCTCCTTTGGATTTAGTACCATTGCCTGTACAGGAGAGGGTTAATTTAGATGGGAAAAAGAAGGTTTAAGTGGTTAGGCAACTTCATGAGGAAGCTAGGCTTAACAGTGAGAGAAAAACCAAACAATATGAAACACAAGCCAACAAAGGTCGTAGGCATATCACCTTTGAACCTAGTGATTGGGTTTAGGTACATTTGCGGAAGGATAGATTTCCCAAGCAAAGGAAATCAAAGTTGCAACCAAGGGGAGATGGTCCTTTCCAAGTGGTAGCAAGAGTCAATGATAATGCATATAAACTTGACTTGCCAAGTGAGTATAATGTGAGTGCAACATTTAATGTTTCTAACCTTTCTCCATTTCTCTTTCATGATGTAGGTGCTGATTTGAGGACAAATTATTTTGAGGAGAGCAGGAATGATGGAAGCCATATTATACCAGCTCAAATTAACAAGGGAGTTGATGCTTTGCAAAACCTTGGAGGACCAATGACGAGGGCAAGGTTAAAGAAAATAAAGGAAGCTTTCAACAACTTGTTATGTGACATTTACTATCAGGAAGTTGCTAGGTACGAGTTAAGGATGATGAAAGTTTCACCAAGGCTTGCGAATGTGTCATCTGCAGAGGAATTTGAGAACCATGACCTTGGGAAGGAAGTTGGATTTGGGAGCCCATGTTTAGGCATTTAAATGGGTTATTATTATTATTTAGTGGGTTGGACAAATTTCTTTAATAAGTCCATCTTATTAGCATATAAAAAGGGGTGGCTGGCAGATTGGACGAATTTCCTTAATAAGCTCATCTTATTAGCAAATAAAGAGGGTGGCTGGCAGATTGAACGAATTTCCTTAAAAATCCCATCTTATTAGCTAGGGTTTAGGGGGGATAGCATATAAAAAGGGTGGTTAGAAGGGAGGACGGATATGATGAATGTATGAGCTATTTTCTCTGGTTCTTTGAGAACTAATTCTGAATTTTCATACTTAAATGTGTTGGTTCAATAGACTTATCTTCTTCAACGTTTTTGTTGTTGGGAGTGGCGTCTGAATCTTTAAGTTCTGGTTCTTGGTTGTTTATAATCATTAGGTCAGAACTCCAAAATCCCTTAACCTTTGTTAGAACGATCCTATACCAACATTGATGTTGGGTTCCATTTACAAATAATCGAAGTTCATATCTTCACTAAATAATGACAATGTCCCTTCATTTCTTCCTAGGAATATATTGAATTTCATTAAACAAGGAGTATTTGATGATCACTTGCACTTCCTACAACTACACTCTCTTGGGACTAGTAATTAGTTGAATTTCATTAAACAAGAACTCTTTGATAATGTCTAGTATTTCCTACAAGGATTTGCTATTTTATTTCTGAATAATGAGGTCATTTCTTCATTTCTTCCTAACAAGACTCCATTTTTCGTTGTAATAACTCATACACAGAAAAAGATCTTGAAAATAGCCAGTATGACCACAATAGGCACTATATTCATGGCAACAACCACATCTACACACTTGTGAGACTAGGAATATGTTGAATTTCATTAAACAATGAGTCTTTGTTGATGACTAGCATTTCTTACAAGTATTTTCTACTTTATTATTGAATAATGAGACCGTCTCTTTATTTCTTCCTAACAAGGCTCCACTCTTTGTTGTAATAACTCATCCACACTTGAAGATCTTAAAGATAGCTTGTAAGACTACAACAAGCACTATATTCATGGCAACAAGCACATCTACACTCTCTTAAGATTACCAATCCGTTGAATTTCGTTAACTAAGATCTCTTTGATGATTACTAGCTTTTCCTACAAGTATTTGCTACTTTATAACTGAATAATGACACCGTCCCCTAATTTCTTCCGAACAAGGCTCCACATTCCGCTGAAATAACTCATTCACACTTAAAGATCTTGAATATAGCTTCTATGACAACATCATGCACTATATTCATGGCAATAACCACACCTATACCCTCTTAAGACTAGGAATTTGTTGAATTTCATTAAACAAGGAGTCTTTGATGATGACTAGCATTTCCTACAAGTCTTTTTTACTTTATTATTGAAAAATGAGACTGTCTCTTCATTCTTTCCTAACAAGGCACCACCTTTTGTTGTAATAACTCATTCACACTTAAAGATCTTGAAAATATCTTGTATGATCACATCATGCACTATATTCACAGCAACAATCGCATCTATACTCTCTTGGGATTAAGAATCCGTTGAATTGCATTAAACAAAAAGTCTTTGATGATTTCTAGCATTTCTCACAAGTATTTCAACTTAATTACTGAAAAATAAGACCGTCTCTTCATTTCTTCCTAACAAGACTCCACTTTTCATTGTAATAACTCATTCACACTTAAAGATCTTGAAAATAGCTTGTTTGACCATAACACACACTATATTCATGGCAACAACTACATCTACACTCTCTTGAGACTAGGTATCTGTTGAATTGCATCAAACAAGGAATCTTTGTTGATGACTAGTATTTCCTACAAGTATTTGCTACTTTATTAATGAATAATGAGACCGTCTCTTCATATCTTCCTAACAAAACTCCACTTTTGGTTGTAATAACTCATTCACAGATAGAGATCTTGAAAATAGCTTGTATAACCACAACAGGCTCCATATTCATGGAACAACCACATCTATACTCTCTTGGGACTAAAAATATGTTGAATTTCATTAAGATGTCTTTGATGATGACTAACTTTTCCTAAAAGTATTTGCTACTTTATTCTTGAATAATGAGAACCTCCCTTCATTTCTTACTAACAAGGCTCCACTTTTCATTGTAATAACCCATTCACACATAAACATCTTGAAAATAGCTTCTAGGAACACATCAAGCATTATATTCATGGCAATAACCACATGACTCTCCTGAGACTAGGTATCTATTGAATAGCATTAAACTAGGAATCTTTATTGATGACTAGCATTTCCTACAAGTAATTGCTACTTTATTAATGAATAATGAGACTGTCTCTTCATATCTTCCTAACAAGACTCCACTTTTTGCTCTAATAACTCATTCACACTTAAAGAACTTGAAAATTGCTTATATGACCACAACAAGCTCCATATTCATGGAACAACCACATCCATACTCTCTTGAGACTAAGAATTTGTTGAATTTCATTAAGTAAGATGTCTTTGATGATGACTAGCTTTTCCTAAAAGTATTTGCTACTTTATTACTAAATAATGACACCGTCCCTTCATTTCTTCCTAACAACGTTCCACTTTTCCTTGTAATAACTCATTCACACTTAAACATCTTGAAAATAGCTCCTAGGACCACATCATGCACTATATTCATGGCAACAATGACATTTATACTCTCTTGGGACTAGGAATCTATTGAATTTCATTAAATAGGAGTCTTTCATGATGATGAACACTTCCTACAAGTATTTGCTACTTTATTTTTGAATAATGCAACCGTCTCTTCACTTGAGGATACTGGTGAATCAAATTAAAATCTTTGGAGAAGAGCTTCTTGACTCTAAGATTGTCCAAAAAGTACTGGTGAGCATACTTGAGAGGTTTGAAGCCAAAATCTCTTCACTTGAGGATTCCAAAGACTTGTCTAGGATATCCTTGAGTGAGCTAATATATGCCCTTTAGGCTCAAGAGCAAAGAATGTTGTTGAGACAGGAGGAGACTCTAGCAGAAGGTGTCTTTCTTGTCAAGTATTTAAAGAGAAAAATCAGACCAGAAAGAAGCAACAAACAGGAAGGCAACAAAGGAAGGAAGGAGCAAGAAGCATAATTGCTAGCAAACAAAAGGAGCAAGAAGCATAATTGCTATCAAACAAAACTTTCCTCCCTGTGATCACTACAAGAAAACCAATCACTTGCCTAAGTATTGTTGGTGGAGACCTGATATAACATGTAGGCACTATAATAAGAAAGGGCATAGGGAAAAGGTGTGTCCAAAGAAGAGGAGATGGTGGTCTCAAGGAAGCAGAGGAGCAGCTGTTTGTCACCAGTAAAAGCCCCATTGGAAGCAACGAGGCTTGGGTAGTAAACAGTGGATGCTCCAATCATATGACTTCAAATCTTACAGTCTTCAAGGAGCTAGATCACTCAGCCACCTCCAAAGTTAGAGTTGGCAATGGGCAACTTATACATGCCAAAGGGAGAGGAACAACGACTATCCAAACACCATCAAGTATTAGGCTTTTGTTAGATGTTCTATATGTGCCTCAAATTAATCAAAATTTCTTGAGTGTGAGGTGGCTCTTTGAGAAAAATTACTCTCGGCAATTCAAACATAGAACATGTATGATTTCGGATGCAAATGGCAGGAAGATTGCATGGCTGTAACAGTCTCTATGGATGAGACAACATTATGACATAGGAGGCTAGGGCATGTGCATCAAGCCATAATGCAGAATCTGTCCAGAAAATAGCTTGTAGAAGGCATACCTGCCTTTGATGAGAAAATGATGATTTGTGAGGCATGCCAATAGGGTAAGCAATCTAAATTTCCCTTTTAATCCAACTGGAAGCAGAAAATAGCAGCAAGGTTGCAGCTCCTTCATAATGACATTTGTGGTCTAATGAGCCTAACTTCTTTGGATAGAAGCAGGTATATTTCATTGATGACTTCACAAGGTTTTCCTGGATTTTCTTGTTGAAACAGAAGTCAGAAACAACAACATTCAAAGAGTTCAAAACCTGGATAGAAAATCAATCAGACTATAAAATCAAAACTATAAAGATAGATAATGGGGCAAAGTATACATCAACTATATTCAGTCAAACATGCAAAGTAGCAAGCATACAACAACTACTTTTTGCTCCTTACACACCCCAACAAAAGAAGGTGAGTGAGAGGAAAAATAGGTCCATAATGGATGTCTCTAGGAGCTTACTTCATGACAAAGGAATGCCTAAAAGATTTTGGGGAGAGATTGTTACTATTGTTTTCTATTTGCTAAATAGGCTTCCAACTAAGGCCTCAGTATACGTAACTCCCTATGAGGCCTAATTTGAGAAGAAGCCCTCTCTCCATCATTTAAGAATTTTTGGTAGCATATGCTATTCACATGTACCTAGAAGCAAGAGAGACAAACTGGATCCAAAAGTAGAAGCAAATGTGTTTGTTGGCTACACAAACACACCTTACAATTACAAGCTCTTTAATCCTTAAACAAACAGAATCCCTATCAGTAGAAACATTAAGTTTGTAGAGGAAGAAAGCTAGAATTGGAAGGAAGCCAGTGCTGAAACCATCTTACCTCAATCCAATCCTATACAACAAACACAATAATAGGATACTGACTCCTCAAATGATGATCAAGTGGATTATATACCAACAAGAGGAACAAGGGCTCGTTTAGATGTTTATGAAAGGAGTCTTTTTGCTCAGTTGGAACCAACCAACTATAAAGAAGTTTTTAATGATCCAAATTGGCGGAAAGCAATGGAAGCATAAATCAATGCCATTAAAAAGAACAAGACTTAGAGTCCTGTTAAAAGGCCAAAAAATAAGATAGCCATAGGAGTCAAATGGATTTTTAAAACAAAATTGAATCCAGATGGCTCCTTAAATAGATTGAAGGCAAGGCTAGTAGCTAAAGGGTATATACAGCAATATGGCATTGGCTATGCTAAAACTTTTGCTCCAATAGCCGGAATAGACACCATTAAGCTACTCCTAACTATAACTGTGCAAAAAGACTGGGTTGTCCATCAACTTGATATCAATCAGCCTTCTTAAATGGTGAACTAGAGGAGGAAGTCTACATTGAGTAGCCAGAAGGCTTCCAAAAGCAGGGGCAAAAGGACAAAGTTTATCTACTAAAAAAAACTCTTAATGGTTTAAAACAAGCCCCAAGAGCTTGGTACACCAAGATGAATGATTACCTATTAGAGTTGTCTTTTATTAAAAGTAAGAATGAGACTACCTTATACATCAAGGAAAAAAAGTAGTAGCTCTTGGTGGTCCCTCTCTATGTTGATGACTTGTTGATCCTTGGAAGCAACTCCATATTGGTGAATCAATTCAAATCCAAAGTGATGAAGTAGTTTGAGATGACAGATTTGGGTCTCATGACCTTTTTTCTAGGCCTACAAGTGCAACAAACATCAAAAGGCATTTTTGTGGCACAAAGTAGATATGTAGAAAAAATTTTACAAAAGTTTCAAATGACTGAATGCAAGAGTTACAGCACACTTGTCATGGCAGGATTGAAGATAATGACTAATGATGGTGCTGCCAAAGTTAATCCAAGCAGATATAAAAGTTTAATTAGATGCTTGCTTTATTTGGCTGCATTAAGGCCAGACATAATGCAAGCTGTGAACTTGTTGTCCAAGTACATTCATAAGCCAAGTGAACTCCATTACAAAACTACAAAAAAAGTTCTTAAATACATCAAAGGTACTGCAGACTATGACATACTATTTAGGAAAATAAAGAAACTTAAATTGATTGGATACACTAATAATAATTGAGGTGGATGTAAGGATGATAAGAAGAGTATCTTAGGGTCTAACTTCACCTTAGGGCATGGAGCTTTCTGTTGGAACTCAAAGAAACAGACTGTAGTTGCACAATCAACTGTAGAAGCTGAGCTTTTAGTAATTACAACAATAATAAACCAAGTTGTATGACTAAGAAATATTGTGACAGACTTGAAGCAAACTCCATGTAAAGTTACACCAATCTTTTGTCACAACAAAGCAACAATAGCCATCTCAAAGAATCCTGTCTTACATGGAAGAACAAAGTATTTCCTAATTAAGCCTCATTATGTCAGAGAAATACAAGAGAAAAATGAAGTAGGATTGATATTCTACAATTCGAAAAATCAGTTGCCAAATATAATGATCGAACCATTGCACAAAGGTAGATTCCAAGAGCTGAGAGACAAACTTGGAATGCAACCCATCAGTCCTAAGGAGGAGTGATGGTGTTAATGGTGCTGCTGGATCGCTAGGTTAATCTGTCTCTGCATTGTTATAGCTGTTGTTCTCTAGAAGCAGCATGTTCAAGTGGTGATCTGCAATTCCAATAACTTTTGAATGTTAATTAAGTTAGTTGTAAGGAGGAGGCTATTGAATAACTCCCTCCCAAAGGTTGGCTTCTCTAATAAGTAAAATCAGTTCAAAATTAGAAATTTGTAATTTGAATTTATTATGATTACTTTTATTGATATAATTATTATGAATTCAAATTTATAATGATAGAAGTACCTTATAAATAGTTTGTATGTATGTATGAAAAGGATCCTTTTGGCTCTAAACACTTACTGCTTTCCAGTGTTTTTCCCCTCCACTCTTTCACATTGATCCAAGCCTGTTACCTATGCAACTTATGCAGCAAGCCATACCAAAAACAAAACTAGCAACACACACCAGAACCACACCAAACCAAAGTCCAATAACAAGTTGCAGCAATTGACTACCAAACTTAAGCATTTGTTATGGGGTTTCACTTCCACTTTTCATTAGAACTCAAAAGATTAAAATATGCATACATTTTTGTTAATATTTGTGCAACTGCAACATAAACAAATGCTAAGCCTACTGACAATAGAAGAGGCATTGTTAACAATAAGTTCACAAAATCTAGATTCTACAAAACAAACCATGACAGCGTGGGTACATAATGACACCAATAATGATATTATATGACATCATGACACTTTGTAGATAATATACGATACTTTTAAAAAACTAGGCAAAACCATTAAAAAAAAACTATATGATACTATTGAGGAAACCATATGACACCATTAATGAAACAATATATGACACCATTAAGGAAACTATAAGACACCATTAATAAGACTATACAACACCAGTAAGATATCTATACGACACCTTATATGACACCATGAAGAAAAGTAAACCACACCATCAAAGAAACTATAATGAAAATTATCGAACCCTCATTGTGTGCAGCTTCCAGTGTTGGTTTTGGAAGACCATAGCAAACACACACAATATTATTGTAGTCGAGTGAACCTTCCAGTGTTGGTCTTTTCATTTCTTCCGAACAAGACTCCACTTTTCATTGCAAGAACTTATTCACACGTAAGGATCATGTAAATAGCATGTATGACAATATCAGGTGCTATATTCATGACAACGACCACATCTATACACCCTTAGGACTAGGAATCTGCCGAATTGTATTAAACAATGAATCTTTCATATTTTTAGCATTTCTCATTAGTATTTTATAAATAATTACTGAAAAATAAGACCGTCTCTACATTTCTTCCTAACAAGGCTCCACTTTTCTTTCTAATAACTCATTTACACTTAAAGATGTTGAAAATAGCTTGAATGACCACAAGCACTATATTTAGGGCAACAACCACATCTATACTCTCTTGGGACATGGAATCCATTGAATTTCATTACTCAAGGAGTCTTTGATGATGATTAGCATTTCTTAGAAGTATTCTCTACATAATTACTAAATAAAGAGACCATCTCTTATTTTCTTCCTAATAAGGCAACAACTACATCTATACTCCCTTAGGACTAGGAATTCCTTAAATTTCATTAAACAAGAAGTCTTTGATGATGATTAGCATTTCCTACAAGTATTTGTTACTTTATTACTGAATAATGAGGTCGTCTCTTCATTTCCTCCTAACAAGTCTCCACTTTTCATTGTAATAACTTATTCACACTTAAAGATCTTAAAAATAGATTGTATAACCAAAATAGGCACTATATTCATAGCAACAACCATAACAACACTCTCTTGGGACTAGGAATCCATTGAATTTCATTAAACATGAAGTGTTTGATGATGACTAGCATTTCCTACAAGTATTTGCTACTTTATTACTAAATAATGAGATTGTCTCTTCATTTCTTCCAAAAAAGGCTCCACTTTTCATTATAATAAATCATTCACACTTAAATATCCTAAAAATAGCATGTATGACCACAACAAGCATTATATTCATGGCAACAACCACATCTATTCTATCTTAGGAATAGGAATTTGTTGAATTGCATTAAATAAGGAGTTTATGATAATGATGAGCTTTTCTTATAAATATTTGCTACTTTATTACTGCATAATGAGACTGTCTCTTCATTTCCTCCTAACAAGGTTCTACTTTTCGTTGTAATAACTCATTCACACTTAAAGATCTTCAAACTAGCTTTTATGACCACAACAAGCATTATATCCATGGCAACAACCACATCTATACTCCCTTAGGACTCTAAAACCATTAAATTTCATTAAACAAGGAGTCTTTGATGATGTCCAACATTTCCTACAAATATTTGCTACTTTATAAATGAATAATGAGACCCTCTTCTCATTTCTTCCTAACATGGCTCCACTTTTCATTGTAATAACTCATTCGCACTTAAAGATCTTGAAAATAGCTTGTATGACCACAACAGACACTATATTCTTGTTAACAACCACATATATACTCCTTTGGGACTAGAAATTTGTTAAATTTCATTAGACAAGGAGTCTTTGATGATGACTAGAATTTCCTACAAGTATTTGCTACTTTATTACTGAATAATGAGACTATCTCTTCATTCCTTCCTAACATGGCACTACTTTTCGTTGTCATAATAGATTCACACTTAAAGATGTTGAAAATAGCTTGTATGACCATATTAAGCAATATTCCTAGCAACAACCACATTTATATTCTTTTGTGACTAGGAATCCATTGAATTTCATTAAACATGGAGTCTTGGATGATAGTTAGCATTTGCTACCAGTTTTTGCTACTTTATTACTGAATAATGAGATTGTCTCTTCATTTGTTCCTAACAAAGCTCCACATTTCCTTATAATAACTCATTCCCAGTTAAAGATCTTGAAAATAGCTTATATGACGACAACAGGTACTATATTCTTAACAACAACCACATATATAATCCCTTAGGACTAGGAATTCATTGACTTTCATTAACATAGAGTATTTGATGATGACTAGTATTTCCTTCAAGTATTTGCTACTTTATTACTGAATAATGAGGTCATCTATTAATTTCCTCCTAACAAGGCTCGATTTGTCATTGTAAATAGCTTGTATGACCACATTAGGCACTATGTTCATGGCAACAACCCCATCTATTCTCTCTTGCGACTAGAATCCATTGAATTTCATTAAACAAGGAGTTTTGATGATGATTAGCATTTCTTACAAGTATTTGCTACTTTATTATTAAATAATGAGACCATCTTCTCATTTCAACCTAACAAGGCTCCACTTTTCATTGTAATAACTCACTCGCACTTAAAGATCTTGAAAATAGCTTGTATAACCACAACAAACACTATATTCATGTTAATAACCACATCTATACTCCCTTAGGACTAGAAATCTGTTGAATTTCATTAGATAATGAGTTTTTGATGATGACTAGAATTTCCTACAAGTATTTGCTACTTTATTATTAAATAATGAGATTGTCTTTTCTTCTCTTCCTAACATGGCACCACTTTTCATTGTAATAACACATTCACACATAAAAATCTTGAAAATAGCTTGTATTACTATAACGTGTACTATATTCATGGCCACAACCACATCTATACTTCTTTGGGACTAGAAATCTATTGAATTTCATTACACAAGGAGTCTTTGATGATGACTGGAATTTCCTATAAGTATTTGCTACTTTATTACTGCATAATGAGGCTGTCTCTTCATTTCTTCCTAACAAGGCTCTATGTTTCGTTGTAATAACTCATTCACACTAAAAGATCATGAAAATAGCTTGTATGACCACATCATGCACTATATTCATGTTAACAATCACATCTATACTCCCTTAAGACTAGAAATCTGTTGAATTTCATTAAACAAGGAGTTTGTTATGATGACTAGAATTTCCTACAAGTATTTGCTACTTTATTACTAAATAATGAGACCGTCTCTTCATTTCTTCCTAACATGGCTGCACTTTTCGTTGTAATAACACATTCACAATTAAAGATCTTGAAAATAGCTTGTATGACCATAACAGACACTATATTCATGCTAACAACCACTTCTATACTCCCTTAGGACTAGAAATTTGTTGAATTTCATTAGACAATGAGTCTGTGATGATGACTAGAATTTCCTACAAGTATTTGCTTCTTTATTACTGAATAATAAGACCTTCTCTTCTTTTCTTCCTAACATGGCACCACTTTTCATTGTAATAATATATTCACACATAAAGATCTTGAAAATAGCTTGTATTACCACAACGAGCACTATATTCGTGGCAACAACCACATCTATACTTCCTTGGACCTAGAAATCTATTAAATTTCATTAAATAAGGAGTATTTGATGACGACTAAAATTTCCTACAAGTATTTCTAAAATTTCCTACAAGTATTTACTACTTTATTACTCCATAATGAGGTCGTCTCTTAATTTTTTCTTAACAAGGCTCCACTTTTCATTATAACAACTCATTCACACTAAAAGATCTTGAAAATAGCTTGTATGACCACATCATGCACTATATTCATGTTAACAACCATATCTATACTCCCTTGGACTAGAAATCTATTGAATTTCATTAAATAAGGAGTTTTTTATGATGGTTAGAATTTCCTACAAGTATTTGCTACTCTATTACTGAATAATAGGATCGTCTCTTTATTTCTTCCTAACATTGCTGCACTTTTCGTTGTAATAAGACATTCATAATTAAAGATCTTGAAAATAGCTTGTATTACCACAACAAGCACTATATTTATCGCAATAACCACATTGAAGTTCCCAACTTCACCCTAGGATCTACTAGTTTGTGATACTGAGAGGGGGGGTGAATCAGTATCACCACAATTCGCAATTCATAGGAAAGTGAACAACTTCAATCTCTTCTTAAAGGCAAACTCTTTCTCAGATTCGACTAAGGTAGATCTATTGCTACCTACTAATCACAATAGTCCCCAAAGTCACCTTTCAGACACCTTGCTTAATAGACAATTCGGATGTTCTTGTTTAGGTCTTCGTTAGGTTATGGGTTGGCTGATACTTTAGCTGCGTTCACAACTCAATTCAAAACATAGAACGTAAAGCAAATTAAGGACACATGAGATTTACGTGGTTCCGTCAATGTGACGTACATCCACGGTGGTAGGGACTCTCCCTTACCGAGACTATCCACTATACTTGAGAATTCTAGTTACAATGGATGTCTTAATCTTCTGCTCCTTTCACTATTGCAATTACTAAGCAAGTACAATACAAAGAGTGTCACTTACTGTGTCTACCCTTTGTCTAGCTTGTCTTGCCTCTGTTGAATTGAAAGGCTGCTCCACTGCCGCTTAGAAGTTCACCGCAACACTCTCTAACCTCTCTTGAAGAAATCTGAAAATACGTTGAGTTCCTTCCGATGCTTCTTTGAATCCCTTCTCTAGGTTGTCTCACATAGCTCCTGCTTTCACCGTCTCACGGTTTCACAGCTTGCACTCAAGCTTCTGGTCTGCAGTTTCACGTCTCATGGCCTGCCCCACGCTTCTGATCAATCACGCCATTGCACGTTCTGGTTTCACGCTCCTGGTCTGCTGTTTCGCGTCTTTTGGCCTGCCTCACACTACTGGTTTTTCTGGTTCACGTCTCTCGGCCTGCCTCACGCTTCTGGTCTGCTGTCTTCTCTTCCGGGCGGTCTGTTTCTTATTTCTCCTCTTGCTGGTTGTGCGTTTCTGATTTGGTTGCACGATGTGTTTCTGGTTTGCTTGCAGGAGGCATTTCTGGTTTGCTTGCAGGAGGCGTTTCTGGTTTGCTTGCAGGAGGCGTTTCTGGTTTGCTTGCAGGAGGTTGCACGTTCTAGTTTGCTCTCCCGGTGGTGATGTTTCTGGTTTGCTCTCCTAGTGGTGTTGTTTCTGATCTCTTGCTGTTCTGCTCTCTCTTCCTTTTGGCCGGTTGCTGTAGGGTTGCTGTTTATTCAATTGTGTTGGCCCCCTCCCTCTGTTTTGTCTTCCAAGGCCTTTATATACTTTCTTCCATGAAACCCTAATAGGGCTTACATGGCAGATTTACGTTCTTACCCTTAGACAGCAGATTTACTTTCTTGCCCTTTAATGTGGCTTTACTTTCTTGCCCTTCCATATGGCTTTACTTTCTTGCCCTTCAATGTGGCTTTACTTTCTTGCACACTTAACCCTAGTTGACAACAATTACAACCCATACAAGGCTGTGGGAACAACACACATCTATACTCCTTTAGGGCTACAAATTTGTTCAATTTCATTAAACAAGGAGTCTTTAATGATGACTAGAGTTTCCTATAAGTATTTGCTACTTTATTACTGAATAATAAGGTTGTGTCTTCATTTCTTCCAAACAAGACTCCACTTTTCATTATAATAATTCATTTGCACTTAAAGATCTTCAAAATAGTTTATATGACCACAATAGGGACTATATTCATTGCAATAATCACATCCATACTCCCTTGGGACTAGGAATCCCTATAATTTCATTAAATAAGTAGTCTTTGATTATGACTAGCATTTCTTATTAGTATTCTCTAGATAATTACTGAATAAAGAGTCCATCTCTTCACTTGTTCCTAAAAAGGCTCCACATCTTGTTGTAATAACTCTTTCACACTTAAACATCTTGAAAATAGCTTGTTTGACCATAACAGGTGCTATATCCATGGTAACAACCACATCTATACCCCCTTGGGACTAGGAATCTATTGAATTTCATTAAAAAAGAGTCTTTGATGATAACTAGCATTTCTTACTAAAATTCTCTCCATAATTATTGAATAAAGAGATCGTTACTTCATTTCTTCCGAACAAGGCTCCGCTTTTCGTTATAATAACTCATTCACCCCTAAAGATCATGAAAATAGCTTGTATGACAACTTCAGGCACTGTATGCATGGCGACAACCACATCTATTCTCTCTTGTGACTAGAAATCCATTGAATTTCATTAAACAAGGAGTCTTTGATGATGACTAGTATCTCCTATAAGTATTTGCTACTTTATTATTGAATAATGAGATTATCTCTTCATTTCTTCCAAACAAGGCTCCAAGTTTCTTTAGAATAACTCATTCACATTTAAAGATCTTGAAAATAGCTTGTATGGCCACATCAAGCACTATATTCATCACAACAACCACATCTATTCTCTATTGTGACTAGAAATCCGTTGAATTTCATTAAATAAGGAGTCTTTGATGATGACTAGTATTTCCTATAAGTATTTGCTACTTTATTACTGAATAATAAGACTTTCTCTTCATTTCTTCTAAACAAGACTCCACTTTTTTTTGTAATAACTCATTCACACCTAAAGACCGTGAAAGTAGCTTGTATGACGACTTTAAGCACTATATTCATGGCGACAACCACATCTATTCTCTCTTGCAACTAGAAATCCATTAAATTTCATTAAACAAGGAGTCTTTGATGATGACTAGTATTTCCTACAACTATTTGCTACTTTATTCTTGAATAATGAGATTGTCTCTTCATTTCTTCCTAACAAGACTCCAACTTTCTTTGGAATAACTCATTTACATTTAAAGATCTTGAAAATAGCTTGTATGACCACATAAGGTGTTGTATTCATCGCAACAACCACATTTATTCTCTCTTGTGACTAGAAATCTGTTGAATTTTATTAAATAAGGAGTCTTTGATGATGATTACCATTTCCTACAAGTATTTGCTCCTTTATTACTGAATAATGAGACCATTTGTTCATTTCTTCCTAATAAGGCTCGACTTTTCATTGTAATAACTCATTCACACTTAAACATCTTGAAAATTGCTTGTATGACCATATCAGACACTATATTCATAGCAACAAGCCCATTTTTACTCCCTTGAGATTAGGAATTCGTTGAATTTCATTAAACATGGTGTCTTTGGTGATGACTAACATTTCCTACAAGTATTTGCTACTTTATTACTAAATAATGAATTTGTCTCTCCATTTCCTCCTAACAAGTCCCCACTTTTCATTGTAATAACTTATTTATACCTAAAGATCTTGAAAATAACTTGTATTACCACAATAAGCACTATATTTATAGCAACAATGACATATATACTCCATTGAAACTAGGAATCTATTGAATTTCATTAAACAAGTAGTGTTTAATGATGACTTGCATTTCCTACATGTATTTGCTACTTTATTACTGAATAATGAGGCAGTCTCTTCATTTGCTCCTAAGAAGACTTCACTTTTCGTTGTAATAACTCATTCATACTTAAAGATCTTGAAAGTAGCTTGCATGACCACAACATGCACTATATTCATGGTAACAACAAAATCTATACTCCTTTAGAACTAAGAATTCATATAATTTCATTAAATAAGGAGTATTTGATGATATCCAAAATTTCTTATAAATATTTGCTATTTTATTACTAAATAATTAGACTCTCTCTTCATTTCTTTCTAACAAGTCTCCACTTTTCGTTTCTTCCTAACAAGTCTCCACTTTTCGTTATAATAATTCATTCACACTTAAAGATCATAAAAATAACTTGTATGACTACAATAGGAACTATATTTATGACAACAATTGCATCTATACTTCAATGGGACTAAGAATCCATTGAATTTCAGATGAAATTGTTGGGTAAGAACAAATCCATACCAAAGTTGTCTTTTGCAATTGGCTCAAAATGACCACATGTTTAACTGATTTTATTTATGTAAAATTTATCGGCCAGAGTTAGGCGCAATGGTCTCTTTACTTGTTGATCTGAGTA